>QOVD01000006.1:4101-53872 GCA_003521225.1 Tuber microsphaerosporum | reverse complement strand
CCCGTATGTATCATATCGTACCGGTATCTGAGTGTCTCCTCCCCCGCCGTGAGGCCTCCCAGCCGCAATACTGGAAATCGCGTTATCCAGGAAAACAACGCTCTTCCGGTTCTAAGCCGGCTTCTCTATTTCCGGATTAAATACTATAATGGCCGTACCGGGGAAAACCGCCAAAAGTCATAAGTACGGAAAGACAGCGCTGAGCTAAGGTGGGTTTAGGGGTATGGTGGGGGCAGGGGGTCGAAATTGCGGAAAGACAGCACTAAGCGATGGGGGGCCAGGGTAGGGACAGGGGGAGAAAAAATAAAATAAAATAAAATAAAATAAAGTTACTCTGTTAAAAAACTAGAAAGGTAACCCTGCAGAAGATTTCTATAGTTACCATACAATGGAATTAGATAGTTACCCTACTTAAGAATAATCTAAAGTACTAGCACAGATCCTTTGGTCCAATTGGCAGTTACTAAGCAATACCTGAGAAAACCTCACCTTTACAATTAATGACCACTCAACACCCATGCCTTCAACAAAGACCAGCCCAGCCATCTTACAGACTTTGAGAAAGGGCAAATTGTGGTTTTAAGAAAAAAATCTCTCTCTTTTTCTGAGATTGAAAATCTCTTAAATCGTCCCAAAAGTACTGTCCTCAGTTTCTATACACAGTACCAAAAGAGGGGTGGTGAGAAAAACCTTCCCATGCCTGGCAGAAACAAAATTATCAATTTCACAACCTGTCGCCACCTAGCTAGAGAGTCTAAGAAGACATGCTACCAGCCTCTATGTGAATTGCGCAATTAAGCTGCCTTTCAAGTTCCTCTCAAGTTCCTCTTAAGACAGTTTAAGGAGCTTTGGCATCAGTCAACATAAAGAAGTCGAGAGCTAGGAAAAGAGCACTACTGAAAGATGAACATACTATCAAGAGGCTAGCTTATGCAAAGGAGTATAAGAACTGGATAAAGGAGGACTTGGAGGGGTCATGTTTAGTGATTAATGCATGGTTGAAGAGTCAAACGATCTAAAGAGTATTTAAGTATAGGGAACAACTGAAGAAATGCGGTATAAGGACAGTATTTTAGGGGCTAGAAAGGGGCCAGAAATCAAGCCGATGGTCTGGGCTTGGACTAGAGGTAATAATAAGGGTCTTCTGATTCCTATTTTGACAAGAGTATGAATAGATTTGTATATATTGGGGTTTTGGAGGATGGTTTGGTTGATACCTGATAGGAGGTAGAGGACACAGTTGGAGATCCTATCTTTCAGCAGAATGGTGCAAAGATATATACTGTCAGAAATACCATGGCTTGGTTTGCAGAAAACAATATACAGGTTATGGAATGGCTACCCAATTCTCCAAACCTTAATTCTATTGAGCACTGTGGGAAAAGAATCAAGGAAAAGCTGTATCAGTACTTTCCTAACATTCACAAAGCTAAGGGGAGTCCAGATACTGTTGGAAAATGTCTAGAAGAAGCTCTGAATCAGGTTTAGGCTCAGGATATTGAAGGAGAAGTTTTGGAATGCCTGTAGGAGTCAATGTCTAATATTGTGGCTGCTGTTTTAGATGCAAAGGGATGATATACCAAGTATTGATTGTTTTGCTCTGTAATTGCATATGAAGACTTTCTTATATTCAATAGATCTATATCTAAAGTTTCAATTTATTCTAAGTAGTTGTGGTTATATAGATAGTAAATTTGTTGTAGTACTGGGATTGCTGTTGCCGTGCCAGATGAAAAGATCTGTCCCCATACTTTAGTTACTCTACCTTGGTATCAGAATGTTATCAATAGTTACCCGACCTAGGAATTGTAAAGTTACACTATATTAATAGTTGATAGTTACTCTACCAAAAAACCTAAATAGTTACCCAACTTAGGATACTTATAGTTACCCTATTTAACAACTCTATGGCTACCCTACCTTGGTCTGAGGTAAATTTTTATAGTTACCCTACCTAAGAATTCTATAGTTAGCCTACTTCAATATTCAATAGTTACCCTACTTAATAACCTAATAGTGACTCTATTTAAGATCTGTATAGTTACCCTACTACTTAACAACCATATAGATAACCTTCCTTGATATCAGAGAGTTACCCATAGTTACCCTATGAACAAAGCACATAGGCAGTAAATGGAACATTTTGGAATCAATTTATGTAATGAGGTGTTTGGACATGGTCAATTGTATGTTGCATTATCACAAGCAACAAGTCTTGAGAGAGTTAAGGTATTAGTTTCTGATTCAATATATGAAGGAGAAAAGCTATGCAAGAATGTTGTTTCTCCTGAGGTTTTTCATATTATTTAGAATTTCCTATTATATCTTTTAAGGTCTATATTCTCTCTACTCTGTTTTCTCTATTCTATATTGTTTGATTTTGTTGTTTATTTCTTATTAATTCTTATAGAGTTTGTTTTTGTGAAACCTTTTTATTTTACTGATTTTTTTCATATAAAATATATTTCTTTAAATAACACAAATCTTTGCTCCGCTTAGGCTATTTTCCTTTAGTTCAAACACTTCCTAAGTTTTATTTTAAAATTTGTTTTAATTTTAAATATGCATCTACCATTTATGAGTAAGTTACTATTCATTAATTATAGTAATTTCTTTGGACTACAAGCACTTGCAGCGCTGTGTGGTATTTACACGGGTGACTACTCGTTCAATATATTATCCTGAACTGGGGAAAAGTGCATGTGTACGGTACCATGATAAACCTCCTTGTGGCACCGAGCAGATATTATCCTGAAGTTCTTGGTGCTACCGGTACTGTACTCAAGTACAATATCGCAAAGTTCCTAACATCTCGTCCTTGGAGTTGTATATCATTGGTGTGTTCCACTGAGATAGCCTACAACCCATATTTATTATACACAGTATGATAAGAGAAGGCAGCACATGAACGATCATAAAAAGGTGAGGCAAGTTGAAGTCTAATATGTACTCCACAGTGGATCTTATCAGTGAGGTCTGATCCGATAAAAATGTACGATCTATTTCATCTGATATCCTGTGCCGTGATTTACTGTGCCAATATTTTCCATCATGCTCAATCCATTTAGCCTACCCAGAGAGCCATGCATATTGCTCCTGCCTATAAAGGGAAACACTCTCCCAACCTCACATCTTCCTCTATCATCTCTCTCTCCACTTCTTTCCTTCCTCCACTTTTCTCTTTCTCAATTCTCACTTCTTTCTTACTTCCACATCGTGCTCTCTCTCTCCCTATCTCCTTATTTTCCTACACTACTGGTTTCAACCTCTCTTCCCTCTATCGCCCAATATCAACACACTTATCATCATCCTTTAAGCAAATATTATTCATCTACTATCTCCTTCCCCTCGTTATATACAGTCCCATAATACTAATTGAGAGTCTAGAAAAGTTAAATCACGATGCAACGGTGTGGCCTGTGTCATAGGGACAAGCCAGAGGAGGACTTTGATCGCACAAGGGCAGGCAATCTAAGACGTTCATGTCGTGTCTGCTTGGTATATTACTCCTATTGCTGAACAGGTATAATATTCAAGTTATGATATACTTTACTGATTGCAATTGTGTGTATGAAAGAGTCAGAGAAGAACTGCTAGAAGGCAAGTCCCCCCCCTTGCAGGTGTGGCTGACATACAACAGGGTGCTTTGCCTGAGCTTGGTATCCAAAGTAAGATTCTTGTTTCTTACATCATAAATGGAAGGCTGATAGTAATAAAGCAGAGGGCATGAATAATATCGGGGTTGATGAATCTGCACACATAGAGGGTGGAGAAGGTTAGGCACTCTGAATATTGGAGCTGAGAGCAGAACTGATTAAAGTAAACGTGATAGAAACTCCGATTGTAAGACTTCGATGTCAACAGTGCCACCAACAGCGGAATGTGGGGGACTTTGATTCCAATGGAGCAGGAAATCTGTTTCGGACCTGTCGGGCCTGTCTGGTGAGAGTATACCCAGCATGTAGTTATATAATATGATTTGTGACTTATAGAGTTGGACTAAGAGTGGTGAAAAAATATAGATTGCCAATCAGGCATCCCGAGCAAGAGTGCGAGAGGCACCACTGGTCAATCCTGTGCCTGCAATCCTGACTCAAAGAGAGGAAGGGCAAAGGGTACCATCTCCAGTCCACTTGGCCTTCCTGGATGACAGAGCAAGATGGACTAGCCATGATCTGGACTTAATGGAGATCAGATGTACTGGCTGTAATGTGCTCCACTGGGCATCCGAGAGGTCTGCGCGAGTACCCAGGAATGGGATAGCCAGCTTTGAGGCGTGCTGTAGGCACGGTAGTGCCCAGATTGAGTGCATGAGGCCCCTGCCAGAGCCTTTGAATACCTTGATGACTGGACTCGATAGTCAGTCGAGGTCATTCAGAGAGCATCTGCGCTAGTGGAACAGCCTGTTTGCATTCACCTCAATCCAATTCAATATGGATGATCGTCCTGTGGCGATTGGAAGGCGATTCCAGCTGTTTCAGGTACATGGAGCAATCTACCATGTGCAGGGACCTCTGGGTAGACCAATGGGACAGGATGCGTTGTATTCACAACTGTACCTGTATGATCCCATGATGGCTGCTCTAGTCCGGGCTGGTAGGGCACCGGAATTGGATGCAAATCTCATCCAGTCCCTAACCACAATGCTGCAACAGCATTGCCCCCTCATTCAAGTATATCTCACTGCTAATGAGAGGTTTACACAAATTGCACAAGGGGGAAAGAATTTCCGGATTCTCTTGAATCCACAACTAAGCTTGGTTGTGGAAGCTGGAGCAGACCTGCGACGTGAGAACCTCCCAATAGCAGATGAGGTTTCAATGATTCTGCCAGAGGAGTATGCCAGTCATGGGTTCAGGGACATTGTTTTGGCTGAGAGGGTCAATGGGGTTGATAGGCAAAATCAATTTACCACCATCAATCCCAACCATGCCCTCTATCTTCCCCTTCATTATGTGCTACTATTCTCCTATGGGGAACCAGGATGGCACTGGGGAAGAACCCTTGGCCATCAGCAAGGGAACTGCCAGAACAGGTACCTCCACCAGAGGGTCTTTTATAGATTTAGGCTATTTTCCAGGCCTGATGAGCCGACTACCCACTTCCGGGCTCAGAGATTATTCCAACAGTTTGTAGTAGATGCTTGGGCTGTCTGCGATCAGAACAAACTAAGTTGGCAACGCTCCCATCAAGGCAATATCCGCGCGGAGCTGTATAATGGCCTCGCGGATGTCATCCAAGTGGGAGATATTGATTTTGCTCAGGTGGGAAAGCCGGTAATTCTGCCTTCCAGCCATGTAGGGAGTGATAGATTCATGCAGCAGTTGTATCAGAATAGCATGGCCATTGTTCGTCACTTTGGTAAGCCATCCCTCTTTGTCACCTTCACTGCCAATCCCAAGTAGGTAGAGATTGAGAGGGCACTATTACCTGGTTAAACGGCTGCCGACCGTCCTGATCTTGTAGCCCGCGTATTCAATCTCAAGGTACGTGATTTGCTTGATCAGATCAGGCACAAGGAGGTGTTTGGACCATGGCTGGGATGGGTCTGGACAATTGAATATCAGAAGCGTGGTTTACCACATCTTCACCTTCTGGTGTTCTTGAGGACAGATCACCAGTTCCTGACTGCTGACAATATTGACCACTTTATTAGCGCAGAATTGCCAGCAGAGGATGATCCCATTGGGCACGAGCTCAGAGGAATCATTGAGACCACCATGGTGCATACCCACTGTATGGGTGGAAACCATCTCGCACTTTGTATGCAAGGTGTAAATCCAATGCAAGGTAAACTCTGCAAGAAAGGATATCCGCGTCAGTTTCAGAAGGAGACCATCATTAACCAGGATGGTTATCCTACCTACAGAAGACACAACATGGGACATTCCTTCGTGGTATCACTGCCTCGGAGTGGGCCGGCTATGACTGCAGTAGTTGATAACCGCTGTGTAGTACCCTATAGCCCTTACCTATCCCTCCAGTACAAGGCACATATCAATGTGGAGGTTTGTGGTTCCGTCCGTGCTGTGAAGTACATTCACAAGTACATCTACAAAGGTTGAGATCGTGTTACAGCAGTGTTGGACTCTGAACAGGATGAGATCACGCACTACCTTCATGGCCAATATATTGGTCCAACTGAAGCTGTATGGCGTTTGTTTGAATTCTCAACACATGAAGAGCAACCACCTGTTGTACCCCTTGCCTTGCATCTTCCTGGTCAACAGCCAGTGTACTTCTCTGAAGTTGAGGATCCAGTTCTTTTGCGTCAGCGTATGGAGAACTCTTTCACCACTTTGATAGCATTCTTCAAATATAATGCTGAGAATGAGGATGGTAGAAGGTACTTGTATCATGAGTTCCCTGAGCACTTTGTATACCATGCAAAGGCAGGATGGAAACCAAGACGGCAGCGCTTCTCAATTGGCCGTATGTACGCGGCCAGTCCTTTCATGCGTGAGCGCTACTATCTGAGGTTACTGCTAACAGTTGTGCGTGGGCCACAAAGCTTTGATCATCTTCGCACTGTGGCTGGGGTTGAGCACTCCACCTTCAAGGGAGCTTGCATCGCCTTAGGACTACTAGAAGATAATGGTGAGTGGTTAGCCATGTTCCGTGATGGTAGCAGCTTTATGACAGGCAGGGCATTGAGGCATCTCTTTGTTCTGGCACTGCAGCATACTACTATTGGTAATCCCTTGAGGATATAGGAAGAATTTGGAGATAGCTTTTGTGATGACCTCGCAAACCTTCTACTAACTGGCCAAGTTACAAAACCACCAGGCTGGGAAAACATGCAAGATGAACTGGCATTGGACTATGGACTCTATCATATTCAGGAGTCACTGAATGAATATGGTGGATCCATGAGTGACTTTGAGTTACCTGTCCCAGTATTGAACTAGGTAGATAGAAGATTAATACAGATAGAGCATGGGGTAGTAGGGGAGTAGATAGGATATGATAGGGAACTGGAGCAGGGGTTGTATGTGGGCATGCGAGGCAGGTTGAATGAGGAACAGATTAGCTGTTTTGATGCAATTGTTGCTGCGGTAGAGCTCTATGAGCAGGATCCACAGCAGCAGCAGCATGCTGGTTCATTTTTCCTCTATGGACCAGCAGGGACTGGCAAGACATTTCTCTACAACTGTCTCTGTAGCTACTTCCGCTCCAAAGGGAAGATTGTACTCTGTGTTGCGTCTTCTGGTATTGCAGCTCAATTGCTACCTGGAGGCCGCACAGCCTACTCCAGGTTCAAGATTCCACTTTCCAATGACTCTAATTCCTCTTGCAATATCACGCGCAACTCATTCCTTGGTGGGTGGATATACAGGACCTCACTCATCATTTGGGATGAGGTTCCTATGCAGCACAAGGCTTGTTTTGAGACTGTAAACCGGACACTGAATGATGTCTGCAATGCAGGAGACAATAAGGTCTTTGGGGGAATTCCCACTGTTCTTAGTGGTGACTTTTCCCAGATCTTGCCTGTTATCAGACGTGGTAGCAGGCAGGCTACAGTACTTGCCTGCATCCAGAATAACTCTATCTGGAACCACTTACAGGTCTTAAAACTTAGGACTAGTATGCGTATTGTTGCTTCTCCTGAGAATCAGGTTTTCCTCTCCTTTCTTCGTGACCTGGTGACCAACCCCCAACTATATGGGAAGGTTACCTTACCTCCATATATTCGTCGAGTATCTACAGTTGAACAGCTATGTGATCAGCTATATCCTCAGGCCTTGTTGAATGAGGCTGTTGGCACCCATGATGCCCTTGTTGGTTGGGCAATACTAGCCTTCCGCAATGATACAGTAAATGATTTCTATAAGGTCTTACTTGAGAAGATGCCTGATGAAGAGCACTGCTTTGATGCTGCCAACAGTTTTCAGGTTGGTGAAGAAGCCGCTGCTGCAGAGCTATATGCGGTAGAATATTTACAGAGTATTAGCTTAGCCAGTATTCCGCCTTCTTGCTTGCAACTCAAGATTGGGGCTCCAGTGATTCTCTTGAGGAATCTGAGCCCCAGAGAGGGTCTATGCAATTGTACAAGATTGCGGGTATTGGGCATTAGCAGCAACTGCTTACAGGTTGCAATTCTTGGTGGCAAGTTTGATGGTGAGATCCGCCTCCTACCACGGATCATACAAACTACCACTGAGGAAGATTTACCTTTCATTCTGGAGCACAAGCAGTTTCCCATATGCTTGTGCTTTGTAATGACTGTTAACAAGTCACAGGGGCAGTCTTTGGAGCATGTTGGTATTGATCTTCGGACCCCTGCCTTCACCCATGGAAAGCTCTATGTTGCTCTCTCCAGAGTAACCTCTCTGGATGGCCTTACACTGCTGCCATCCAGTGAATCTCCTAACACCACTGACAATATTGTATACCCCGAAGTGCTGTTATAACCATCTTTTTAGATGATTCCACATCTCTACACTTGTCTTGAGATACAATATTAGGTGCAGAAAAATGATTACTTTGCCAATAAGCTGTTGACCCTGCAAGTCTCATCCTTATTGGTACATTTCTTCTTTTTCTTTATACTTTTTTTGCCCTGATTTAATTGCAGTTATTGTTTCCCTTTCAAATGTTTTCTTTGTTAGCTCTCCTTTGCCCTGTTTATTTCTCCTGTTTTTTACCTATTGTTTCAATATTGTTTTCCAGGTTTAACTATTTTCTTTACTGTCTTTTTTCTCTGTTTTTCTTTGTTTTTTCCAGGTTATTTGCTGTTGTTTACCTGTTTTCTCTTGCTTTTTCCCAGGTTTTTTTTTATCACATGAGTGATTTTTTTTTCCTGCTTGCCCTATGATGAGACTATTATTCTGAGGACACATCTGTTTGATGCAGGCTGCATCCAACCAGATATTTCTTATATATGACCTATAAGTCATATGTCCTATACCATAACCTCTTATACTCAGAGAACCAATCTTTTACATATATTGCCTTTTCTTAGAATTCTTATAGGTTTTATTATAATTCAGAGACATCATCAATATCATGGGATTTCTCATAGTACCTTGTATACCATAACTTTCCTTATATTCTGAACCCAGGAAACACGCTTGCACAATCTGAGACGATATTGTTACCTCTCCATGTATTCATGATACTATCATTACTCTCTTGTCTTTACCTGAAGTTTTACATCAATATATTGTATGGATTATATTACCAACTAAAATGAACTATGCTGCTTTCAATTACAGACAGTTAATAGCCTTATTTCATACTATAATTCAATTCTGAGACATTGTTAAATATCTTAGTCATATTATAATTACATAAAAAACTATGCTTATGATAGGAGTTGAACGTAGATACGCAATATTTCATCCCAGTGCCAAGACTTCTCAAAATGAAAATTCGAAAAATATCTCCAATGCCTCCTACTCAACAAAACGAGGGGAATAGACGAGCCGTAGGCACGGGGGCGCTAGTCTGATATGTACTGAAGGGGTTATCAAAATGTACAATCTATGTGATAACAATGTGCGATCTGGGACTCTAATATATTGGATCTCTGGGATGACATGTACACTGCACTGTATTTATGATCACAAAATGTGAGAGGTGGCAATGCCAAGATGCCAAGCCAAATGCAAGATTCTCATTTTTTCAGACATTTATTTCATTCTAACCTCTGCCAGTTTTCTCATCCATCCATCTTTCTCTCTATCTTTTATCAACAACATCCCTCTCTTCTCTATCTACCTTTTTTCACTGATTTATATCTTTTCACCACTTATTTTATTATCCTCAAAATGGCCTATTGCAGAAGCTGTAGACAGGAGAAACCTGATTCAGGTTTTGATCGGAATCAGAGGAGAACACTCCTAAAATCATGTCCTCAGTGCCTTGTAAGTCAACATAGTTTCCTCTGTGTTTTTCTTTTTGATTGATAAAGTTTTCAGTTACTAATTCCTTGGAAAAATAGGCCAGACCGAGAGAGAAAAGAAGAGTACAGGCAGGAATAAGGAAACAAGAATCCAGGCCAAGTGAGGGACCAGTAGTAGATCCAGTCGCAGTAGGAGGAGGTGGGGTGGTGCCTAAGAATGACCAAGGTGGTGAGTATTTTGCTTACAGTATTAAAGAAATATAGCTGACTCAGAGAAAAGTGGTGGGAAAACCAGTAGTAATTGAAGAAGAAGGGGTAGTGCTGATGGAAAACCAAGCCGGTAGGTCTTTTGCAATACTTTTCAAGACACTATTCTAATCAAACTCATAGCACCAGAAAATGCTGAAGGGCAACCAAGGCGATGTGAAAAGTGCTACAGAAACCTAGCAGTGGAGGCCTTTGATCTCAATAGCCATGGAGAGTATCACATGACTTGTAGGATTTGGCTGGTAAGTACTTGTTCCAAATATCACATCTGGAATGAGTATGTGGTATGAAAACTGACAAAAGGAAAAAATATAGGTTGCTGTACAGAGGGCAAGAGCTAGGGTCATAGCAGCACTAGGGGTTGATATAGAGCAAGCTCCTCTAGCTCTGGCACTAGAGGTACTACAGGTACAGTCACATGTGCCATTGGCCTTTGGCTGTCAGAGACCTAGGTGTAAAAGCCATGATCTTGGTAGAATGGACATAAGATGTACAGGTTGCAATGCTCTGCACTGGACAGCAGAGTTGTCAGCCTCAAGTAGACCACGAGGTGAAGAGGCAAGCTTCGCATCCTGCTGCAAGCAGGGTGATTCCCAGGTAGAGGCAATGCGCCCACTACGAGAGCTTTTAAATTCTCTGATGAGTGGAGTAGATGCTCAATCAATGCATTTCAGAGAGCTTCTGTGCAGATGAAATTCGCTTTTTCTCTTCACCAGTATTGAGTCCATTCAGGATCACTGGACAAGTCAGATGGGCGGACCCTTCCAACTCTTTCAGGTACTTGGTGCTATTTATCATAGACAGGGCCCTCTCCTTCCTGCAAGTTATAGGGATCTACTCTATTCTGAGATTTCCCTATATAATCCAGCAATGGCAGCCCAAGCCAGACCAGCACATGGACCAGAGTTAGATGCTGATCATATCCAGTCCCTGACCCTGATGCTGCAGGAGTATAACCCCTTAATCAGGGTATATCTTACAGCCAGAGAGCGGTTTGAGAAGGAAGTTGCAGAGGGGGACAACTGTAGGATTATTCTGAATCCACAGCTCCATCTAAGAGTAGGAAGAGGAGCTGATATGAACCGTGAAAATCTTCCACCAGCAGATGAAGTCTCCATGATTCTGCCAGAGAAGTATGGTAGCAAAGGGTTTAGGGATATAGTTCTGGCAACGAAGTCAAATGGTACTGATGATAGCAACCTATTTATACTCATCAATCCAAGCCATGCTGCCTACCTTTCCCTCCAGTATGTTCCCCTACTTCCTTTTAGGAAACAAGGCTTGCATTGGGGAATGACTTTACTCAATAGAGAGGGTCAACACCAGAAGAAGAAACTGTCCCAGTGCATGTTCTACAGGTTTCGTCTCCATACCAGAGGCGGGAAGCCTCCTTTACTCTTCCAGGCACAAAGATTATTCCAGCAGTTTGTTGTTGATGCTTGGGCGGTGGTGCATCAAACCAAGCTGCCTTGGGTACAGCTGAATCAGGCTAAAATCAGAGCTGAAATCTACAATGCTCTGGCTGATGTTCTCAGAGCTAGTGACACCAATCTTGCACAGGCTGAGAAGAGAGTTGTTTTGCCATCTGGGCATGTAGGGGGTGACAGGTTTATCCAACAGTTGTACAAAGATAGCATTGCCATTGTCAGGCATGGAAAGCCTACACTGTTCATAACCTTTACAGCCAACCCCAAGTGGGTAGAGATTGAACGTAAGCACTTACCCTATAAGTCAGCAGCTGACCGTCCTGACCTGGTGGAGGGGGTATGAGTTTATGGCAAGTGGTTTTTCTGTTGTTTCCTGCTTGTAGAGTTTTGGGGATTTACTTTGTCGTCCGCTTCGGCCAGCCGATGTTGTTTTTCTCTCTTGTCTGCAAGATCGTGCGGTTGGGCCCACACCAGAGGGTCTTGGGATGATGGCTTTTTCCACTGGCGCCAGGATGGATCGTGGGGTTTTTTTCTGCCATATCTGATGATGCATGTAGTTTTTGTACCTCGGTAGCTGTAAAACAAATATACTTGATATAAAAAAAAAAAAAAAAAAAAAAAAAAAAAAAAAAAAAACGTCCTGACCTGGTGGCAAGAGTCTTCAATCTCAAGGTACGAGATCTAATGGATCAAATCTGGCATAAGGAAGTCTTTGGACCTTGACTGGGTTGGGTCTGAACAATTGAGTACCAGAAACATGGCCTCCCACACCTCCATCTTCTTGTGTTTCCTAAGGCTGACCACCAGTTCCTGACTACAGCCAATATAGATCAATCCATAAGGGTAGAGATTACTTCCGATGATGATATGATTGGTCAGAAACTGCGTGGAATTGTACAGTCAACAATTGTTCACCGTCACTGTGCTGAGAGCAATCACGAGGCCTCATGCATGCAGGGTCTGAATCTCTTGACTGCGTCTGTCTGGCAGAAGGGGTATCCACGCCAATTCCAAGAGGAGACCACTATCCACGAGGATAGCTATCCCTCATACAGGAGGTGGGATACAGGCCAGACAGTTATAGTGACTCTAAGGAGGAGTGGTGCAAGACAAGTAACAACTGTTATAGACAATAGAAGGGTAGTTCCCTACAGTTCTTACATGTCTCTCCACTATAAGGCACATATCAATGTGGAGGTTTGTGGGTCCGTCACAGCTGTCAAATACATTCACTAGTACATCTACAATGGTGGAGATCATGCTACTATTGTGTTGGACTTAGAACATGATAAGATAAAGAATTACCTTCATAGTCGCTATATCAGTCCAACCGAAGTAGTCTGGCAGTTGTTTCAATTTTCAACTCACCAGGATCAACCACCTGTCATGCATCTTGCCCTTCATTTGCCAGGCGAACACCTAGTCTACTTCTTGGAGCATTAGGTTCCTGAAGCACTACAACAGCATATGGACAACTCGGTCACCACTCTCCTGGCTTACTTCAAATACAATTCCGAGAATATGGATGGCAGGAGCTATTTGTATCATGATTTATGAATTTCTTGTGCACTATGTCTACTATACAAAACAGAAGCCAGCCAGATGGAAGCTGAAGCAACAGGGCCGCTCCATTGGTCATATGTATTTAGCTAATCCCTTTATGGGGGAACGCTATTACCTGCGCTTGTTGCTAACTATAGTGCTTGGTACTCAGAGCTTTGATCATTTGAGGACAGTGAATGGAGTGGTACATACTACCTTCAAGGCTGCCTGCATGGCTCTGAGGCTGTTGGAGGATGATGGGGAGTGGGTTGCCCTCTTCAATGATGGTAGGGTGTTCATGACAGGCAGAGGATTGAGGCAACTCTTTTCCCTGGCCCTTCAACATACCACCATCCCCAACCCACTTTTCATCTAGCAGGAGTTTGGTGAGAGTTTCTGTGATAACCTATAGTACCGGCTTGTGACAGGCAGGGTCATCCCACCGGCTGCAAAGGAAGGAAGAGAGGTGGTCCTTCATCTCAACTGTGAACTCTATTATCTTCAGAAGCTTCTGAATCAATATGGCAGGTCTTCAGCAATGTTTGGGCTACTACAGCCAGTGTTGGATTGAGAGGAAGAAGGAGGAGTCAGAGTAAGGGGAAATAGAGTGTTGAAGGATAAGTTGAGTTATGATGTAGGGAGGGAGAGGGAATTGGCAGATGGTATGCGAGGGCAGTTGAATGAGAAAAAGGTCTCCTGTTTCAATGACATTATCACTCCAGTGGAGCTCCACCATGAGCAGGATCCCTAGCAGCAGTCCTCTGGTGCTTTCTCTCTCCCTGGCCCCGTAGGTACTGGCAAGGCATTTCTCTACAACTGTCTTTGCAGTCACTTCCTGTCTCTTGGCAGGATAGTCTTGTGCGCCGCATCCTCTGGGATAGTGGCACTGCTACTTCCAAGTGGCCGGACCGTTCATTCAAGATTCAAGATACCCCTGTCCAATGACATCAATGCTGTATGCAATATCACTCGCAACTCAGCCCTTGCAGAGTTCAATAGGAATACCTCTCTTATAATCTGGGAAGCAGTTCCTCTGCAGCATAAAGCCTGCTTTGAGGCTCTCAGCTGAACTTTGAATAACATCTGCAATGTGGGTGGCCAGCAAGTCATTGGTGGTATTCTTAAAGTACTTGGGGGTGACTTTGCCCAGATCTTGCCTGTGATTCGTAGAGGTATAAGGCAGGCCACTGTAACTCCCTGTATTCAACATGGCTCAATCTGTAAGCATTTGTAAGTCCTCAAGCTCAAGACCAGTATACATGTCATTGCCAGTGATGTCAACACAGTCTTTCTTACCTTTGTCAATGATGTAGCCACCAATCCTCTTCACTCTGGGCAGCTTGAACTGCCATGGTACATAGGGAAGGTATCTACTGTTGATCAACTTTCTGATCAACTCTATCTTAAGGTATTGTTGATTGAAGCCACTACTACTCTGAGTGCTCTGGTAGGTAGAGCAATTCTCGCCTTTTGTAATAACACGGTGAATGACTTCAACAATGTCCTTTTGGATAGGATGCCTGGTCAGGAACACCAATATTAAGCTGTCAACCATGTTGCAGTTGCTGAGAAGGCAGCAGTGGCAGAGCCCTGTATGGCAGAGTATTTGCAGAGTTTGGATCTTGCATTCCTTCCACCTTCTTGTTTGAGACTCAAGATTAAGGTACCAGTTATCCTGATTCGAAATCAAAGTCCTAGGATGGGCTTGTGTAATGGTACCAGAATGAGGGTTGTGGGAATCAGTTGCAACTGTCTACAGGTTGCCCATCTTGGTGGCATATTTGATGGTCAGATCCGCTTGCTTCCACACATTAAGCTTACCACTACAGATGTGAATCTTCCATTCATCCTGGAAAGTACTTAGTTTCTAGTTCGTCCATGATTTGCTATGACTGTTAACAACATGGATAGTTACTCAAGATGGTTGGTGTTGATCTTTGAACTGATGCCTTTACTCATGGCCAGCTTTATGTAGCTCCGTCAAGGATCACCTGACTTGATGGTGTAAATCTTCTTACCTGTGATCCGTTTTCAAACCATACAGATAATGTGATATATACAGAGGTTCTTCTCTAATTATCTTCTGGCACGAACGATCTCCTCTACACCTCCGCCGATTGAAATCTCAACACCATGGGAAATCATCGTCAACTCCACCTCCTCCCTCTCCTCTCCTGTAATGGCCTCACTGCCTAGGAGGGTGACAACACTACCTTCTTCCTCTTTTACTATGGCCTCGCCTTGAGAAACTGTTGTCCTAGAAGTTGTTTGAAGGCCCCTCTCTCCCACCCCCTCGTCCCACGGTCGCAAGCCTCACTTAGCAGCCCCCCCGGTTGGTTTTACTTCTTTCTACGTTCACGGTCGGCGTTACGGTGTCCGGACCTTGGTGAAAGTACGCCCTTGGTTCTATGGCTTGTCCCTCGTTGGGGAAAGCTTCGGTCAGTAACTTCGCGGTACTCGCTGTCGTCCTCTCGGTCCGAAATCGCTCGAGCATGGCCTGTTTGTCGGTTATTTGTAGCGAGTTGTTTGCCTTCCACCCCCTCTCCTCGTTCGGTCGTTTCGTCCCGTGGCCCGGTTACAGCCACCCCCTTGTTTCTTCCTTGCCTTCGCTTACACGGTCAGCTCCGTTCATTCTCTCGGCTGGCATCCTCTCTGCCTGGTGGCTCCACTCGCCCCCGCGGCTGCCCACGGTCGCATTCCTCGATTACGACTGTTCATGGTATTGCACTGCCTCCTTGAACGACTTTCAGCCTTGGTACGATGTATTTTTGCTGGCTTCTTTCGTGTTATGATTGCCTCTCGTTTCCGCCACAAGGGTGATAGCCGGCCCCTTTCTGAGACGTTAGTGTAGTGTTTGCTCTATGTTTCGGTTGGGTTTTCTTTCTCATGTGTTGCTCTTGTTTGTCTTTCCTTTCACTTTGTATTGGTTAGACGTTTCACTCATTGTTTTGCTGCGCAGGCAGCGTTCATTTTGTAAGGGGGTAGGAGTTCATGGCAAGTGGTTTTCCTGCTGTTTCCTGCTTGTAGGGTTTTGGGGATTTACTTTGTCATCCGCTTCAGCCAGCCGATGTTGTTTTTCTCTCTTGTCTGCGAGATCATGCGGTTGGGCCCACACCAGAGGGTCTTGGGATGATGGCTTTTTCCACTGGCGCCAGGTTGGATCGTAGGGTTTTTTTCTGCCATATCTGATGATGCATGCGGTTGTTGTACCCCGGTAGTTGTAAAACAAATATACTTGATATAAAAACAAAATCTAATTATCTTCTGGTAAGTTTTCTTAGGTTTGTCTCTTACTACTGTGGCTAATATGTTTTCAGTAGGCCTTATACCTATTCTCATCGGGTTTATTGACTCTCCAATCTATTTATACTCTACTCAAGCAACATATTTTTTATTTAAATTAAAAGTAATTTCACTTATTCTTCTGATATTGTTTATCTCAACTTATTTCTTACAAAAAGTCTTTCCATAATCCTTTTTTATACCTTCTTACGTTTAACATCTGACAGTATAGTAGAATTCTGATTATACATATTGAATATGTTGTACTTTCAACATTTACTATGTCCTTGAGTATGTGATCGAGGGGCTGTTAAATATCTAGTAATTATATTTTTCCTAAATCTGTTTATAATAACAAATTTGCAATAACACCAAAAGCGATTGTTAAATGAAAATTAAAAATTAAAGGCGAAGTAGAAAATAACTGAATCATGAGAACTCTGGTGTTTGATTATGTGCCAGTTTTTATTTTGATATTTAATGAATTCAGAAGAAGAATTGTTACATCTTGGTTCTGTAATATTAACATCTTGATTCAAGACTGAATGTTGCTTTGCTTGGCATTTACTTCCTTGGCACTTATGTTTTGAGATGTTGGTTAGTGTATTTTGTGAAAGATGTTTTGATTAATATTATATTGTTTCAATCTGGTCGTGTTTGATAACCTACCTGTCATATATCTTATGTCTATTCATACCCAGAAGGATACGGTTGACCATGCTCTCAAGGGGCTGCTAGTTGTATTATAGAGTATGCTTTGTTGACTCTCTTTTTGTTGCCAACAACCAACTACCTTATTATTTTGTAGTAAGTAATTTTCTTTCTATGTGCTCCCTGGATCATTTGGTATGCCTCTTATACATTTTCATGATTTTCTTATATTTGCTTTGCCATATAGTGTCATGCTTTCTTCTTCTCTCTTTCTTTCTTCCTTTCCTAATAATTATTTCTTTTTCTATTTTTGCCGATCTTTCACTAAATATCCAATCTCATTTCACATAATATACTTTGTCATATAATTATAGAAAACTATCTTACAAGTATTGTGTGCTCATAAATTTACCATAAATATAGTAATAATAAACTATGAAAGTATCTATAGTAGTAATTTGATAACAGATAACTCATTCAAAATTCTTAACTTCTTATTAGTCTAACAAGAGACTTGAGTTATTAGCTAAAAATAAAATTCTTATAATATATAAATAACAAAATTATATTACATGTCATTCAAGACTTGAATATAGGAATACATTAAAAAAAATTAGAAATTTCTGAAACTTTAACAATTCCTGATAATAGATATTATTATTATTAACATGATAAAATACCATAAAGATAAGCTTGTATTGCTAATCAAACTCCTTACAAAGTATCCAGATATGTACAGTCATGTTACAAATGTCTTAACATTTTATAATACCACTTACTTCACCTCTGCCACTACTAATTACTCCTTTACATAATGATGGCAAATTCACCACGTCAATTAACTTCTGAGAATCATAGTATTTACTCTATACTTATCCATTTACCCTAAGAATTTTACCCTCCCCTTTCTGAGTTCCTCCAATACTATTTATGGGAGACTCTATTACCAGTTCTAAGATTCCTCTTAGCTTCTTCTGCCAAAAGGTGTGTTTCATCTAAGCTGACTTCTCCAAAGATATAAGTTCCTCAATCTAAATAGATATTCATATCGAAAAGGAGCAAAGGTAAAGAAGTTTATATATATAGTGTTGTTTACACTTTTGGCAATATGGTAGTACGTAAATGGTTTCCCCCCAGAATTACTGGGGTACCAATCCAGCTTGCCCCACACGTCACTGTACTAACATTCAAGGTTGTAAGACTAGAGTAAATTCTCATATGGAGTTGCTCTCCTTCTTAAGCTAGTAGCCCATCACTTGGTATCAATGCTTTGATATCTCCAGTACCCTTGTTTCCTTCTCATCAATAGCTGGCAGAATAGGACAACGCAGAATATCACTCTTACTGATGTCAAATATCATATCACATTAGTATTAACCATTTTGTACCTGCAGAAGTAGTGATCTAAGCCTCAGCTATAAGAGTAGTAGCAATTGTATGCTGCTACAAGTTGTATTTCCTGAAGCCTAGACATCTCCTACCACCAATCAATAGAAACAACAACTAAGTTAGTGGGTACCTAAACAAAGTTTTCATTCCTTCTCAAAGCTCATATTGGCTTTAAGTAAGCTCATTTCATATACTCCTGGTATGTAATTAGAGAGTACAGAGTGCCCTTTCCCCTCCAATGATGGCTCTTTGAATTGCGAAGGTAGAGTTTTATACACAAGATTTTCCCAAACAGCTCTTTGACCACCTGTTCTATCATTACCCAACTGCAGGAATTACAAGGCTCCAAGAGCGTCTCGCCAGGACAAGCCCAGTGCAACAAGTAGTAGTAAAAGACTCTTTAGTACTGGTAGCATGTCCGTACTGCATAATTTAATATATTCAGGGAAATGGGATCTGCACTACAGGTATAAGGGGAATAGATTTCCCAACCACTGACAACACACCTAGTGAATGTTCCCTTATTGTCATATAAAGTGTACCAGGGAAAATACACAAAAATACAATCTTAGGGGAATCTAGACACTTCGGTAGCCATGCTTCTTCCCCTCCATTTTCCTCTTAAGGGCAATTTGCACTTCTGTCAACACCATATAATTATTCACAACTTCTCACGTAATGTGATCTGTCAGGTTACACAAATACACTATGGCTGGCTCTTCGAAGAAAAAGAAAGGAAAGAACCTAGCCCCAACAACTGGTGCAAGGCCCTCCATAACTTAGTATTGTAGTCCCACCTTATCCCTAATTTGTTTGCCTCAGAGCACCCTCTCACTTAGGCATCCTTGAAGCTCCACTGTCTTAATACTCCCATTGTTTGATGACAGTGGCACCGACCACCTATTGCCATTGTACTTTTCGAATCTTGTTCACCAGATAAGCGAGACAACAAAATAAACACTGGTCACATCCCACCAACTCATGTTATAATAAAGATGTTTCCTATAATCCACGGAGACTACAGGTCAGCAATCAATAGACTCACAGAAAGCTTCAATGCCCTTATGGAGGAGGTGGAAACACTCAGAAACACCACCCCACACCCTGCCACAACTTCCCCAATTCTCTTCCCTCTACTCAAAACACAAAGCCCTGAGCCCACTAGGAAGCCTGACCGCAACCACCCCCCTCCTCCTCCTCCGACATCAACCCTTTTGTTAAACCTGCCCTGTGCTCAACAGTGGCAAGATAAGTCAAAAAGAGGAACACCCAAACAAGCAAGAAATCATCTATGTAACCGGTACAGGTACCTGAGTTACTATGTTTGGTTTCGAGTATCGTTTGATACTCATTATGTTTTATGTTTGGTTTCGAGTATCTTTTGATACTCAGTATGTTTTATGTTTGGTTTCGAGTATCGTTAGATACTTACTCTATTTTATGTTCGGTTCCAAGTATCCTTTGATACACAGTATGTTTTATGTTTGGTTTCAAGTATCGTTTGATACTTATTATATGTTAGGTTTGATACCTAAGAAGTTTCAAGGATGCCACTTTCGGAGCCTTATTATTTTTGTTAAGCAAGGCATGGGATTGCCTGACAAGTGTATTTAAGACCTGTCCTTCTCCGGACTTAGAGAAGGCAGACTTCGACAGACAGAGTTTTCAATATATTTGGTTGAACAGGTACTTCTTCAGTTCGCTTCGAGAATCTTTAGTATTCACTCAGGTTTACCAAAGGCCTACTATTAGGAACTACTTAGTAGTTGTGATATAGTAAGAAGTTTGTTACAACAACTTAGTCTAAGCCTCCGGTACTTAGTCTCGTTAGATACCACACTTTGGTATAGAGATTTTATCGTTATCCTATTGATATACGGCACCACCCCGTGCGGCCGTTACAATCTACAGCAATCGAGCCGAATACTGGCACCAAAGCCTTGTGGCTAAAGAAGGACACTACAGCCAGAGAGCTGCACTTGATAATCAAGCATAAAGGTGGACCTCTCGAAAGAACCATAGAACATCTCAGGGACAACATTAACCAAGTCCTAGGAGCCACCTACATACAGACAGTTTCCATTAAAGAAAATAACATAACTCCCACTACCATGCATTCGATCAAGGCCAGCTCAGTTAGTAGCAAAGTTGGCAGCTTCATTTATCTCTTCCCTGGCACCTCCACAGTCCAACTGGACTCCCCAACCACACAATTGCTTATTCATGGCATCCCCACTTCCGCTTCCCTTGCTACCATAGTATCAGAGCTTACAACCAATAATACAGGTCTTGCCTTGGTGCAACAACCCCAAAGGCTTACATCCAACCATGCAAGAGCCACCAAATCTGGCTCCACAATCGTTATTCATGCAACTGGCCCCAAGGCTCCTGACTTCGTTGGGAAACACTTTGTGGCCTTCTCCTCTGCCTAAAGGACGGAACCCCCACTGCATTTTAACCCACTTACCCAGTATTCCAACTTCAAACGCTTTGGACACTACAACAACCAATGCACCCACCCGGCTACTTGCCAGTAGTGTGCTGATCCACACCCGACTAGGGCAAATACCTGCTCTACCTCTACTTGTTGTACATCTAACTACCTCTGCAAGGACTCATTGTTAAGATGTATCAACTGCAATAGCCCGCACGATGCCCACTTTTTGCTATGCCCATTCTGCCCAAAAGTGACCGCCAGTAAGGTGGACCCGGCTCGGGTGGAAGACATGGATTCCACTTGATCATTATGATAGTGTTGTAATCGTTACAGAGACGTGCAGTGGTGTCTAAATTTCATTTGTTATATTAGGGGATGGTGGAGGTTTCTTTTGTAAATAAGGGTTTTCAGGCCATAACTCAGGTTACACAGCATGGTATTCCCGTTAGTTAGATTTAGCTACAAATAAACCGAGGACTTGACAAAAAAAAAATAGATACTTTGGTGGCAAATGGCCTGGTTGGGAGATTTAATATCTGACGCTTGGGTTCTTCGGGAGCCCGAGCACCTCTCCCATGTCCGTGCGGGATGCGCCACGGTGCCTAAGAGGTGGTAGGGCATGGGTTGTAAGCGAGGGTTGCTCGAGCAGCAAGTCCGGTGCTGCAAAAACTCGTGTTACTCGTATCCACCATCTCCGCCAGGCGCCCAATCTCCGTCCTCAGAAACAAAACAACCCACTAAGAAGGATTAGTGTTTTCCTTTCACAGTTAAGCCCAAGTGTGCTGAGTCTGTTGGATCTCATTCACTGGTATTTTCAATTCTGTTAACCTGTCAAACTAAACCTATAGTGTGCTGATGCAGGGGATTGACGGAGACTAAAGGGCAGGTGGAGATAGTGGATAAGGCCAGTTTTTGCGGTATTCTATTAATGCACACTACCGGTACTCTACAGCTTATCAAAAAGTCCGATCTGAATCTCTGAGAATCCATCTATTCAGACATCTTTTCCGACCTTGATTCCACACCCAGCAGCAATGAGGCATCCCGAGAAAGGTGGACTGAAGAGAAGAGAATAAAAGTGGAGAAAAACTGAATCCACAAGTATCTAAAGCTAAGTGTTATTGCTCCGAAAATGTCAATTTTTAGACCACCGCGCAAAGAGCAAATCATCCCCTACTCCCTCGAGTCTCGAGGAACCGACACTACGATAGTATACTGTAATAGCACTATACTTGATCACCACAATATGGAAGCGATATCTAAGCATGAACATATTCGGCGGCTGAACGGTCATTCCTCGGAACTGTGGCTCACACTGGGCTAGGAGCGGGGAATTTTGCCACGCTTACTAGAGATGTTTTAGCATTCAAAGCAGCCCCCCTCCCCCCCCTACTAAGAAGCTGTTACCAGAAATATATCACCTAGGAGCCCAGCAGCACGGTAGTATCTACGTGTTGGTCAGAACTCTCATGAGGTCTAAAGTTGGCCGCTAAAGGCAGACAACAGTTGGCGTTCCTTAGCCTCCTCTGGGCATGGTCATGTCTCAGAATGTTTGCTACCAATGCTGTGATACGGTACAATACAGTCCACCGGGGGGAATACGTTCACATCTCCAAGGTGCTAGGGCTAACTAAGCATGTGAACGTATTTTTACCCCCGGATACATCATACTACAGTACCGGTACACCCCCGTTCGCAAAGTCTTCGCGGAAAGAAAGGTACATCAGCAATGTCTTGGCAGCAACGGAAGTACCAGGACAATCCTCTGCCAAACATGTGCAGTTCAAATCATGCTAAGCACAGCAACAGACTTTAGACTAACTCACAAAGAGTATGCTGGAGTGATTAAGGCACAGAGTAGTCATATTAAGTGGCAGCTAGGAAGTTTACATGTATTTCTCATGGAGTAGATCTCTTGTGAGCACTGGGGATGAGGAAAAATCTTGTACCAGTGCTTCTGTTGCTGCCAAGACATTGCTGCGGTGCCTTTCTTTCCGCGAAGACTTTGCGAACGGGGGTTGTACCAGTGTTAGACTACCGGTGCTCGGGTACTTGGGGCAGGGTTCAACGTTTCTCAAAGCCGGGATGGTGGCAGGCCGGACAGCCCAAGCATTTGTTTCTAATTATGATTGGCCTAATCTGTCTTGTATTACTACTGAATTCGGCATCTGCATAAGATACCGGGGGCCTAATTTTTTTTTCCCACCTTTCACTGCTACGTACTCGTACAGTGACAACGGATTACTGCAGGTATTACCTCCAGCGAATTGTCGCAAAACCCATACTCACCTGCAGATATCGTGACAATCAGGACCAAGAGGAGAAGTGCTATTCCAGACAGTTGGTCAGCTTCAGAGATGCGGGAAACTAACCTGAGAAATCAACGACCGGATTCACCGGCGGCTATAGATCATGTCGCAGCCCAGCAAGGGATATTATTACTGGTGATTACAAAAAATACGATACGATGTTCATAACAAGATCTATAAGATGCGCAAGGGGAGTACCGGTACTCAGCAGCACTGACAATAGTCCTTTCCCCCTCCTTCCAACATGTCGTTTCCAAGGAGGGTTTGAACACATGGCCAATTCTCCGATTCCACACACCCACATATGGGCGCTCCAGGTGCCATGACATCCCATCCCATACTTTCGGTATCCCTCTCCCTATTATGCCACCCTCCACTGACAAGCAAGTAACACAAACCTATAGAGGTAAGGAAGTGGGAGGAGGGGAAGTGGCCAAACAGAGAACACTACAAACGAACAGTAATTGCAGGACACCGTCGTGGCGTTTCGAATGGAAGCATTTGCAAAAAGTGAGTGGTAGACTTGACAGGTCAGATATGTTTGGCAAAGCTTTCCCCCTTGCTAAGTTTGAAGTGGGTTCGATTGAACACGAGGAGGTTGAAGAAGTGTGGCTCCCCGCCGGGGCTTACCTATTCCCAGCTGGGCAACAACCCTTACAAACCCTCAAGACATACCGAGAGCCATGAATTCCCCTTTTCTTGCACCGCAGTATTAATATTAGAAGTGAGGGGTGATGCGAAATGGTACGCGTTGTGCTGTAACATGTAATCACTCGTACTTTTTGGATACGTATCCGGTAACTTCTAGCACTTTGTGTGGTGATCCACCAAAAATTTTGTTCCGTGCCAGTTGATAATCGACACGAGAAGCAGATTTGAATCGATGGGGTGAACAATTGCACTCTGGCTTGATAATGCTTTAGATACCCTTTGAAATCGGTGCCCTTTGAGGGGATGGCGCCGATTTCATCGTGATATCAGCCCGGAGACCAATGAGTTGCGTATCCACAAGTCCTAGCTTCTGCCGAAGAAAGGAAGGGATAAGGAGGAAGAAGAAGAGATTCCTTTCCGGACTTACTTCATGTGTTACTTCAAGCAAGGCAATCAAACGATGAGGTCCTCAGCTTAATCCCCACCAATATTTCTAAACACTACGATATCGCGAAAAGTGTTCGGTTTCGAACTCGACGGGAATCGGACATTCCTCGTTGTCCCAGCATGTTCCGCTTCTCCAGTCGGTGGTGTCAACCATAAACGGAGCCTCTCTTTTTTTTTTTTTTTACCCCTCCGTAGTGACGATGATTATGATGATGTAGTCTACGTAGAAGATACCGGTATAGTATGCTCAGCTTAAAATTTCCCCTCTTTTAGATCCGGATCTCCAAGTTTGAACATACCGCAGATCCCGCAACTCGCGGAATTCAATACCGTACATCATACATCATAGCGGCGCGCAAGCAAGCAAGGACGGGGAAGCTCGTACCAGTGCCCGAAAAATGTTATTAGGGAACTAAGCCCGTTGCCCGTTTGTTATCAGCTATACTGTGATATTAGAATACGATATGGGTACATTGCGGCACAGTATCGCTTGCTCAAAGAAGACGAGAAAAAAAGGTAATTAGATAGGGCAAGGCTGCTGAAGGCTAAATGGATACAGTGCACTACAAGTATAACTCCCAGGTATGATTCGGAGGATGTGGTAGTCGCCGTGATCCAAATCACCTGTGCCAGGGTAAGACACATGGGGCAATCGCTAAACAATCGGCTAGATCAAAAGAGGCCAAAAAGTAGATTTCTGACAGCGTATGGTACCGGTAGTGTATCGGTACAGTGCAAGTACCAGTACAGTACAGCAACAAAGCATGAGGCTCTTTCCTCACCCCTCACTTACCTCAGACTGAACATTTCCCCGCTCTCCCTCCCTCTAATCTTCTCACTTCTCTTTTCTCCTAACGGGAAAGGCAAAATGAGAAGGCCCTCGAATCCACCCAACACGTAGGGCACGGTAAGTACCAGTACCCTAGCTACCGGTATGGGCACGGATCCCTCCCATTACCCCACCCGAAAGAACAATACAAACGTGCATACACAGACGGACTCTACACGCTAGAGCAGAGTATACCCCAATATCGTGCCAATCGATGCCAATATGACACTGACTCGAGTACACTGGGCCCCCAATTCAAACTCCGAATGGAAGACCGACAAGTCCACTTTGTCTCGTCATGTCTGTCGTTTTAAATAAGAAATATGAATAATATCGAAATAAAATAAATTACCGGCATCCAGTGGGCAGCCCGATCCCAGGCATTCGGGAGGCTGCACGAGAGATTTCCCTTCCGCTTCACAAATGAACCGTAGAGTGTGCTTGAGCATGATCCAGTGCAAGAGAACCCTTCGTCCTACTATACTGCCACAATCAGTAATCACAGTCCCCCCAGGGACAAACAAGTACCTGCACCGCTATTTCACACACAATTGCCTGGACATAGTATACCACTTATTCATCGCCCCCGCCCTCTGCCATCCCCCCCTTCCTCTTCTCACTGTTCCTATAAAAAGAGGGGCTGTTCGGGGGAAGAAGGGGGGAAGAGAAAGAAGAAAAAAAGTCAACAATCCTCGGTTCGCTCGCCAACCTTTGAACCAAATCGAACTTAAGGAAGAGAGGGGAGGAAAAAATTATAAGAGGCATCACCCCTTCCCAAACCCCACTTTCTGCTTTCTGCATAGTCGTAAACCCACTAACCCCAATTCATCGTCACCTCGATAGAATCGTCCTAAGCCAAACTCTTCCAACCGATTCTATCCCCTTCAAACTCAGCGGGTCAGATATGCAGAAATCAGGCCGAGGCGGAAGGGGGGGGCCTATGAAGGAACCGACAGAAATTATTTCCGAAGCCTGGATAAAACCAATTAAAGAACTACGCCCTATCCCCAAGGGCTGGGAAGTCCCTCCTCCACGAACCTATCCAATTCCCTTCTGGGTAGAACAACTCAATATTACGCTTCCAAAATGGATGTTCGACGCTCGGGGGAACCTCCTAGACGATCTCAGGTTTGACGATTACGGCCGAGGCTACACCTGTGATATTTACGAAGTATTCTGGGACGGAACCCAGTCCACAGCACCACGATCCGCCGGCTTCTCCGGATTCGGCGGCGGCGGTGGTGGCGGAGGCGGAGGTGGTGTCTGCCGAAGCTATCAGAATACGGGCACCTGTAATTTCGGCGACAGGTGTAGGTTCAGCCACGATTCGGATGGCGGCCAACGACAGTTCGTACTCCCAGAACGCCCAGGACAAGGCAGAGGTGGTGGCGGCGGCCGTGGCGGTGGCAGGGGAGGTGATCAGGGAGGGCGCGGCGGCCGTGGGGATGGTGGTGGCCGTGGCGGCCGTGGAGGGCGTGGTGGCCGTGGCGGAGGTGGGGGTATATGCAAATTCCACAACTCCCCCCAGGGTTGCAAGTTTGGTGCAAACTGCTCCCAGCGCCATGACTGAGTTTTCTTGCACTTTCATCCTCTCTACTGATGAAGATGAAGATTGACTGGCAAAATAACTCGGTTGTTGAAAAAAATTGTTTCTCGTTTCTCTTAGGAAAGGATGGCTTGTTTAGTTGTGTAGCGGGTATCTCTTTCTTCACTCTTGGTATGTCGGATGTTGTATGTTGTATGTTGCATGATTCTGGAGAAGGATAACGAGCGGAGGAGTCAAATTTTGTTAAAACACTAAAAAAAAATGGCGGAAAAAAAATCAGAAAACCCAGATAAAAAGTTGGAATGTTTGTTCCGTTTATCATGAGTGATTTATCGTGAGAGTTGGTTTACTCCCACCTGGAAACTGAGGTGTCACAAGGGTATTGCACTCAACACCCCGAGACAGGCAGGGTTTAGGTCGTTCAATGTTCTTCCACCCTAGGGCTCGTTGGCGATGGCAAGCTTCAACCCCAGAGGCGCCGTAGACCTGGAAAGAGCGATCTTATATGATAACATATATATCATACCACACCTGACAGGTATAAACCTCAGCAAAGCACCACAATCAGCTCAGACACTAACAAACCGCTCCCCAGCTACACAGCTCTGGCCAAAAAAGCAAAACAACCAGTGTCGAAAATCAATAATTGAATAGGGGCCGACAGAGAGAGATCTGCTGTGCCACAGAACCCCCACACGCCACCAGAGATGCCGGTAGCTAAATCACTGCTCTGGTGTTTAGGATGAGATACCGGTGGGCACCTCTAGGACATGAGTCCCCTTTTCCATTCTTGCACACCGCACTCTTTCATTCACTTTCTCTCTGTTGGAAACCAGTCAAATCTCAGGCTGGGAGCCAAACCATAACTGGTCTAACAGGATCATAGAGGAGCACTCGATTTTTGACCCCCCCCCCACATTCCAGTGAGATGGAACGGGATGAACCGGGGAGGCCGAATGAATAAATCCCGACTGCCATTCCCTGCTCTATCTATCCTTCTCCTGATTGATGTACTCCCGCAGCCGAGTTGAAGTTGGACACCCCAATAGAGTAGTAATTGCCGGGCCAATCAATGGGCATAACTAGGGTGTCAGGCTGACGACAGTAATTCCAATATACCGTACTCTCCAAGTAAGTGAGCTATGGGATCCATCATCATCTCTGAACCCCCCGTTTGAACGTGAAGTATACTCAGATACCTACCTTGATAGACCGATTGCCCAATATGCCAGCTTATGGACGTGGGTCAGCCCCTCAGATTCCTCTTGTCAAGCGAGCAGCTATTGTTACTCTCTGATGGCACGCACATCTGTCCTATCGGAGAATTGGACAGCAATTGGGGGTTAGCAAATCTACGGTAGAGAGTATAATTAAAAGAGCAAAAGTAAGTGCACTTTTCACAATTTGATACTGTGTATCAGGCCTAGACTTATCCAGGCGGACATTAGGCTTGTGCATCGAATCCGGAGGACCTTGACGATGTTCTTGCCTGTGTGGGCAATCGAAAAGGGGGCGGGAATCCAGAAAGATTTCCTGAAGGCTGTCCAGAATCCCTCGCAATGCGTGATCTAAGTCAGAAGGATGATGAGCACTGGCAAAAAACATTCCCAGAGATAGCCGGCGAACTCGGAATTATTGCAGCACGCTCAACCTTGGAACGAGTTTTTCATAATCAGCATAAGATCTTTCGCAGAAAACCAGCACATAAGCCTTCCCTATCTCCCAATCATCTTGAGGCCCATCTTGCCTTCGCCTATGCAGCTCTCCAAATTGCAGTTAACACAATTGTGTTTACTGATGAGATGTGGGTTGAATTTGGCAAACCACGGCGTCAAAGAAATGTATCCCGATACCGTGGTGTTGACCGACACCAGTATGCGATTCACGATAAAGAAAACGAGAAACAACCTATCCACATTATGTTTTGGGGTGCTAATATATTGGGATCTAAAGGGCCCTGTCATGTTTGGGAGCAGGATACCTTGGAAGACCAAAGAGTTTTCCAGCAGATTGTCGAAGAGGAGAATCGTACAAATCATGAGCGACAGGAGTTCAACTGCGAGCAAGCCAGAATTCCTGGAACTTGGCAGCATCAGACCCTAATCCAATTCAACCTCGATATCGAAAATCACAACTATCAGAATGGGCTGACTGGGAGGAATAAGAAAAAGAGGCGGAAGCCAGAACAGATATTTAAAGAGAAGGAGCTAGGATTTAGGAGCAAGGGTGGCATTAACTGGGTCTCCTATCGTGAGCGAGTATTACGGCCAAAGCTGTACCCATGGATGGAGACCTTGAAGAATACCATGCATATCCCCAATCTCTATTTGGTTGAGGATAACGCCCCCTGCCACAAAACTGCCCAGCAAATTGACAAGGAAGAGCGACAGCGCCGAGGCATTATTACCTTAGATTGGCCCTCTAAGTCACCTGATTTAAACCAGATGGAGCGTATCTGGGAGTATGAGAAGAATGATGTTTCCACCTGGAGATTTGTAGGTGGTGGTACTACTGCTGTTGAAGGTGCGAAACATGCCCTTGTGGAGACCTGGGAGACTCTTCCTCAGGCAGTGATTGATCAGGAATGTCAATCATTTTATGAGAAGCTTCGCCGTGTCATATTAAGCAGTGGGAATAATAATTTCAATGGCTAGATTCCAGATTATGTATATGATAGCTTGCTCCGTCATGTTTAGGAATAAATTGTCTCAAGTGTTTCTTTTATATCGTATTTGATTATTAATTGTGTTGCCCTGCGGCGGTTTGTTATTGGCCCGGCAATTACTACTCTATGCGGGTGTCCAACTTCAACTCGGCCGCGGGAGTATAGTACAATACGAGTAATAATCAGCTTAGGCACCAAGGGTTCGACATTCCGATCTTCTGGTATCAATCTACCCGTCAAGTCAAGGTTCAAGTACCGTACCGTAGCCCAGACAGATATAATCAAAACACGGTACCCCCGCCAGGATCAGGCCAGAGCATCGGATTTTGTACCTGCAAGCAAGGACTATTCCTACCCGAAACCATAGCACAATAAAGGACAGTCCGATGAGGGTAAGATCACGAATGAATATACCGCAATTTACAGATAACAGAGCGACTCGTCAACTGGCAACCAACCAGCCATCCCTTTAACCCACGATCGGCACCTAACTTATGTGCTTCACAAGCAGAGTTTACTGTACCGTACATGCAGTCTCCGCTAACTTATCCTTAAAACACCCCTACCTATCCCCTCTCACCCCTTCCAACCCCTTCCCTTCCCATCCCTCCCTCTCTGTCCATGATGCCCCAGTCCTTGAAACGGGGATAGTGAAACAAAGCGCGTGGGGACAGGTAGCAGTAAGAGGCACAGCAGAGTATAAGCATAAATCAATCTCAAAGCTTCAACCACCGTCTGCCGACACCGCATTCCTTCTTGCTCACTTACCCACCTACAAAACCACCCCATCCTATCACAATTTTCTCGGGCTCGTAGGCGGGGAAAAGCAATGTCGGGGCAAGGCATCGGTAGAGACGATAAACGGGAGGGCGATGACGGAGGAGGATACGAAGAAGGAAGGTGAGGAGGGATATGCGTTGATACGGAGGGGTTGTTCATGGTATTGGGAGGAAATCGGGACATGGAGGAGAGTGTTAAGGTTTTGGAACTTGACGATGATGCGACGAGGAGGAAGCGGCGGAGGGCTTATGTGCTCATTTTATTGGTCGTCGTTGTGGTTACGGTGGTGGTTGTTGTCGGGGTTGTGGGGGGAATTGTCGGGAGGGACTATAAGGGGGTGGAGAGGTAGCTGGTGGGGGCGTTTGATGGGGGGAGAGACAGTGAAGAAGGCCTTATCGGTGATGGTTCTTGTGAAGCATTGGGCAGTTGAGCTATCGAGAGGGTTGTAGGGGTGGAGCTTAAAGCTCTAGGGTACCGGTATTACATGATCACCGAGGGGCGGAGGACGAAATTGGCGGACGAATCGATCCTAGGCCCCCGAGAGGAATTCTGTGAGGGAGGGAGAGTGGGGGGGTTTCTTCTGTACCATATTCATTATCGTTGGATCTCACTTTGGTTTTGGGGGGGACATTATCATGCTGCTATGTGGAAGCCGGGTCCGAAGGTTTAGTGGATGAATTAGTTCCACCGGAGGTCTAGGAATTGTTTAGTCGAGATGGGCGTTCGGTTGAGCCCCACTTCTGCAGATCTTTCTACCTTTCTAACTACAATATATACCCATTTTATACCCAAAAAGTCTGGCACTATAAGTAATGTTTAACTTTATCTCATTTATATTACGGTATTGCATGAGGAGAGTCGCTTCTACTCGTAGTGGTGATTCCAGTAATTCATGATAGTGAAGAATTCTCTGGGAGAGAGAAATAGGTTAGCATTCATCACGTGCAAGCCCTCCGCGAATCCCTCGGGTTGGCTCGCTCGCGGGTATGATGCAAGCAAAGGCAGCCTCCTCTTTGTCCCCACAAACCTGGCCTCGACTTCTTTCGAAAACAATGAGACCCGAATGGCTCCATCTGCCACACAACTCTCAAAGCTTGCGAAAGGATTATAATACAACTCGCATCCCTTTTACCGGCACTTCCCTCCTGGCCTTACGCCCTTTATCCCTTTCCCCTAACCATATTAAACAAACATACAAACGAGCAACCTCGTCATGTCTGTCACTTCGGCCGCCGTCATACCCTTCTCCGAGCCTCCTTACCTTAGTGGCCTCCCGTCTCCATACTACACCCCCTCGCACCACCGCTGGCAAAAGGCTTGTCGTTCGTTCATTAGTGAAAACCTCACTGCCCATGCCCTAGAATGGGAGCGGGAGGAGTTGGTTCCCCCAGAGATCTTCAGCAGGTTTGCTGCAGCAAACTTCCTCCTGCCGAACCTTCCTGCTCCGCTGCCGGTCGATTGGGCTAAGAAGTTGGGCTTGGACACACTCGCCGGGGGTCTAAAAGTGGAGGAGTTTGATTATCTGCATTTTTTGATTTACACCGATGAGGTTTGTTTCAGCTTGTTTGCCCTGTTGGTTGCCGCTGTGGGTAGGGTTTGACGATGAGATGCGGATAGATGGGGAGGAGCGGGTTATCCGGCCCTGGCGCATCCCTTACGACCGGGATGGCATTCGGGGTCCCGCCGATATTGAAGTTTGGGAGCAAGCAGTTGCAGGAGAGGTTCATCCCGGATTTGCTTACGGGGCGGGCGCGAAGCTGCATTGCGATTACGGAGCCGGGAGCCGGGAGTGACGTTGCCGGGATTGAGACTACGGCTGTTAAGTCAGCGGATGGGAAGGAATACATTGTTAATGGATCAAAGAAATGGTACTCCTCTTAACTTTGCCTCATAGGCCCAGGCTAACATCTCAGGATCACGAACGGGATCTGGGCAGACTACGCTACAACCGCAGTGCGCACCGGTGGACCAGGGCCTGCAGGTCTCTCATTACTCCTCGTCCCACTGAAAAACAACCCGTCCATCACCCTCCGCAAGTTGACCGTCATGGGCCTTGCTACCTCCGGAACCACGTACATAGAGTTCGATGATGTTCGTGTCCCGGTCGGGAACCTCATTGGTATAGAAGGCATGGGCATGCGCTACATAATGACGAACTTCAACCATGAGCGCTTAGCCATCGCCATCGGCACAACGAGGCAAGCGCGTGTCGCCGTAAGCACAGCACTAGAATACGTCCTCAAACGCGAGGCATTTGGAAAGGAGCTGATAGAGCAACCAGTGGTTAGACATCGACTTGCGAAGGTCGGAGCTATGGTAGAGAGTATGTGGGCATGGGTTGAGCAGATTGCGTATCAAATGAACCAGATGAAGAAAGAGGATGCAGATCGGGAGTTGGGCGGGCTGACAGGGCTGGTAAAGGCGAGTGCTGGGAGAGTGATCGATGAGAGTGCCCGATGCGCAGTTTTGCTTTTTGGCGGGAATGGGTTGACGAGATCAGGGAAGGGGGAGTTGATTGAACGTGCTACTTCCTTCTATTTACTGATTGTTTATCCTCTTCCTAAACGCGAGCTGACTTGATGAATGAATAGGCATCTACAGAGACGCCCCTAGTGCGAGAATCCCAGGCGGTAGTGAAGATGTCTTGTATGATCTTGCGATTAGGGAGTTGGTCAAGAATTACCGTAAGAAAATCCGGGAGATGGAGAAGACGTCAAAGTTGTAGATTTGGGGAATTTATATGTACTTTTCTAGTGTGTAAATGGATGTATAGATACCATTAAGCAAGGATAAATCTTAAACTTCTTTCACGATCCAGCTACAAGTATTTGCACATTTACAAGCGGCTTGCAGAGTGAAGGTGGATCCATAGCGCCATTCACCACCCATGGGTGGCGGATATCTACACACTGGGAAAGAAATGGGTTAGTAGTAGGCATATGGAGTTCAGACATTATTGCTTCTTAAACTTCATGTATAGCTCTTATAAGTCTACCCAAAATACCATAAAAACTAGCTTTTAACGAACTGGCCTGGATTAGGATGGTTTACAATCGACCAAGTTCTGAGATTAATGATAGGCCAAACATCTCGTCTTCTCCAAAATTCTCAAAAGCTTAGCTTTCTTAGTATGATACGAGAGATTTCTAAAAGCCCTAGTCCAGGCCAGTTCGTTAAAAGCGAGTTTTTATACGGTATTGTACGTAATCTATAACTTTATGCGAGACGAGACGTCACCTGGTATCACTCGCTTTACTTTTGCAGCAAGTTCACCAGAACTACTAGGCTGGGGTCTCCCTAGCGAGTTCTATAGCAATAAGGAAGACTAGGTAAAGTATCGACGACGACGAAGGCATCATATACCCCTTGTTTTAGCATCCAAAAACCCTACGAGTACAGGTTCTAACTACGCATTAAAGTTAACGCCATATTCGGTAGAAAGAAAAGAGGGCTTTTTGTTTGTTTTTCTGATATGGCAACACCCGAGTTCATATTATCACATCTTCCAAACAGATCCCCCATTTCATACTTTCTCTAAAGAAAGCTTGTCTGGTGATAGGTGTGGTTGGCTTGGCAGTGCATGCTGCTGGTGAGATGCTTCAAGTTATGCCGCAGTTTCCAAACTTCGTATATCAGATAGGTATTACCCTCGCTAATACCTAATGTTGGGTATCATAGGCTTATTGTGCCTAGGTTATGGGCTCTAGCGGGCACGCACATGTTGATCTTGCGACACCCTGTCAGGCTTTGGCTCCGCGTTGGGGTTTATCTATAATTCCTGTTTCTTTCCCCCCTCATATCTGCATCGGAGGCGAGGACTGAGTTAAAATGTGGAGATTGGGTTATTTCTCTCTCTCCGGATCGACGACATTCTAGTAGTGAGCCGTGCTTGGTGAAGATCTAGTTCTAGGCCTAATTTCTAGAGAAGTTACGGTTGTATATGGTTTGGCCTGGCGGGTCCCCGTGCGGTTGACACACCTGGCTGTATGATAGCAGACGGCGTACCATACCCGAATGATTGAAATGATTAAAGTGGCATTCTCCTCGAAGTACAACCATCATTACTATATCCCCGCAAAGGCAAAAACCTGGACTGCCTCGCAAGGTGAGTGATAGATTATGCGAAATTGTTGGCACCAACAATAGGAGGAAATCGAGACTTAAGTCGTAGTCACGGGGCAGAGGTTATTCGAAGGGGGGTAAACAGGAGAAGATTGGTATGAGCATGCAGTCCAAAGGGGAGCTAGAGCCCACCCAGTCGAGGGGGGGAAAGGGAAATTGGGGCATAAAGCGTGGGTGACACTGTAGATTTCACAGCTAACCTAATCCTTTGACTAAGAGTAGAGGTCAGGAAGCAAACCAGGAGGATTCGGCGATCACAGCATGCCCAGCTGATAGTGACCCCTAGATTGGAACCCGTTGTTGATATAAAAATAGAATCAAGGAAGTAATTCTGCTAGATCTCACACAACTCTTGGTGGACTAGGGCTAGAGGTTAAGATGGGTTTTCTAGCATGAAAGGCCCTTTGGAAATAGATCTAGGATCAAGGGGGCACGAAGGAAAATCCCCACTTCTGGTGGGAAACTTTGATAATCTGTAAGGGTGGTTATCCCCTAAACTGGTGATATGTGCCGAATTCCCTTAGAATAAGGGAAATACTTGCCAGTACGGGGACCAGAAGTGGGCAACCTGTTATCGTGTCTGATAGTGGGGTGTTAGCGCTCCTGCAGGATAGAAAATATACCATATAGAAGTCCACTACCTATTCTGGATCCATTTGGCTTCCTCAGGTTGACAATCCAGCAATGGTGTTGGCAATTCAACAGTACCTCTCCTCCGATCGGGCTAAACCCGATATTCCCCACAAATGTTGAGCTTGATGTAGGAGAAATCGACACTTACTGCCCCTGCAGGAGAGAGAAAACGAACACACTCCGGAGGAATGAAGAGGAAGCCTAGGAGGAAAAAGCGCCAGAGATTTACAGTATGCAGAGAAACCACCCAGAGCGGGTAAGAACTCCGTATCCTATGGGCGGATGAGACGTGCAGACTCCCCGCCTTCCTAATCCGGATGTGGCCCAGCGACTTTGCCTAACAAAAATCACGAAATATCAAGCGTTGTTTTGGTGGAAAAGCCTCTAGGTTACAGCACACAGTTGCCGTATAGGGAAGGAGGGGAGTCCGCTTGTCTCGTTAGTATATGGGGCAGGAGTGACGGGAATACTGCCGGACAAAGGTGTAGACAAATAAAACAGCTATAATGATGCCCCATAACTTAGGCAATACCGTATGTCCTATGTCTAAGAGAACAAGATATTATAAAAGAGCCGAAGGTAGCCGCACCTCCAGAGGGTAACTCAATCCATGATTCTGGTTCAGCTGATATAGCGAATTGAATCCAGATATAAGTTGATTGACGCAGAAATACGATATCCACTGCAGACGCAAAGTCTCATGGTTAATATTTTGACGCGAGTGATCAGCTATGCAACTGGGCAGTAGGGTCAAATGTGATTCCTTTAACCACTCCAAAATTCGCTTTTGCGGGGATATATTTCTTTAAGGATTTTACTTGATGTTTCTCAAGTTACTGTTTGAAGAGAGGCTAATAGTTTAAATTTGAGAATTTTTGCAAAGTAGGATGTTTTGCTTTATGTTTCTTCAGTCTGAAAAAAATGCAGCCGTAAGACAAATGTCAGAGAAAACTCTTGGTAATAGTACACATTGCCACAGTACTAGCCGATTTTTAAAGTATCCGGACACCTTGACATTAATTTGTATGCATCTTGACACCAAGGTGTCCGGATATTAAAAAAATCAGCCGTGCCCTCTTCCGACAAAGACCTTGCAAATGAAAGCGTATATAATAATATTATGTTGATTTTGATATTGTAGAATTCCATATCTAGTAGGATCACTGTTGATCACTCATTTTCTGGCTAGTTAACTTGAAATACAAAGAAAAAAATACAATAGGCTTTGCTGGGGATTGCAACCCCAACATCCGAGCGCGATCCTCAGTTACTGGTATTCCAGCTCTTCCAGTATCATACTTCGTGGTACTTGCCGGGATTTCGTTGTACCGGTGGTTACAACAAGTACGAATAAATCCACAACCTAACAGGAGGAAGAGGGAAAAGTACTGCAGTGCATCCAGGTGACAAAATCTATTATTTGCTCACCTTGGCTAATATGGTGGACATGCTGTCGGCCGGTTTATCGGACTCGGGATAATCTCAAGGTATTGGGGGCTCCCCTAGGTATCCTGGGAGATCTGGACAATATCGCGCGGCAGTTAGCTTTCAGTAGCTACAGTACCTGGCCCTCTTTGTTGAGCAAATGACCTTAGATCGGTGTTCTGCAAGTGCTGCAGCACTGAGTGGGAAGATTGGATTGTTAGCACCTAAGAGTGCATTTGGTTGCCACCTTGGACCTACATCCTAGCTCCAATTATAAGAGGTTTGCTGCGAAACACTGCTTTTCTTTTGCGTGGTATCTGGTTTTGGTGACAAAATTCAATAATTGGGGGGCAAGAAGGATGTCAAAATGAAGGATTCTGAAATGCCGATGTGACTAGTATGATATTTCACAAACCCTCATTTTAGAACAGTGTGCATAGACTACCATAATCTAGGATGATAATAAATTTTTGGAATAAAAAAATAAAATAAAAATAAGTATTGAAGTATGGGCGCCAATGTGTTTCTTATAATAATTATTCTGGGGGGGGGTTTTTTTTGAGTAGCCTTTTTTGATTTGATTTTCCTGACAGCCGGACACACTTCCTGGAGCTTGAAAATGTTCAATTAAGACAACCAGTAGTTATTCCGATTGCTAGCCGCAACTCGTGTTGTGTGGTTTACGAGGTTTGAAAAACCCTGGACGACCAGATCCGCCCTGAGCAAGGGCGAGCGTCGAAGGCTGGCCCCGTCGAAACCGACGATACATCTTACTCCACAATGGAGGCATCCAGCCCCGGGGTCGAAAAAAGCGCTTTTCGAGTGCTAGGTTTCCAGCGGGTTTGGTAGATTTCTATGCGAAAAAGGCCAAAACTCCTTCAACTCGAAAAACTTGCATAAACGCTTTTCAACCCCGGGGCTGAATGCCTCTAAACTGAAAAGGACGAGCGCATACCGGTAATACAGTAATAAGGGCTGTCAGAAAAGCGTACGAGTACTGCCCATCATGTCACACCATTCGTGCCGATTCCGGGGATAGTGCAAAGCCATAACTTCGGATCATTTGTGCTCACCCGTGATTGCCGGCAGCGATAGGGGGTGGAATGGGATTCGTTTCGTGGTGTCGATCCTTCCCAAGAAGTAAACGAACCGTTGGTCTCTCCTCGAGTACCGGTACTTGTACCGGTATGTAAGATGAGTTGTTTTTAGACACGCAAGTACTTCCAGATGAATACCAGCACCCGAGTTTGAAATAAACCTGAGCCGCCCCCTGATTATCCTCCCCAGAGAATGTAATATCTTTGCTTGCGACCACCAACACTGCACCCTGCACTTGGAAACACGGATGAAGGATTCCTTCGGCGCTCGGCATAAGCTTGTGGTTTTTGATGGACTGGCTCTAAAGCTTAGCAGCCATACTGTACGGCCCGAAACACGGCGCCATCCCAATTAAGGCCTATCTTGGGGGTGCTATGATCGTGCCGGGTAAAATAAGATCCGATCCACAAGATCTCGCAGCAGGAAATTACTCATGGATGCTAAGCACTATTTCTTCACCCAAGCACCTGAGAGAGGGTCTCGCTGGAGATGAGAACCGGTGAAAAACGCCTAATATTGTTATGGGTATTCATTCAGGGGCTCTGATATACAGTACTTGTATTGATTTCGGCACCAGATTTGGGAAAGATGAACATACCGCGGCGCATCCTTGCGTCTATTGGCTGCAGTCTCACTAAGATGCTCCCTCAGTATTCTCCAGTGATGATGTGCGTAAGTACAATCATATTGCTAATATTAGCTACGGTCTGGGGTTTGCACACCTGCGAATTTGTAGTAATTAACAAAAGTTGCTTATTAACCTGTGTCTCAAACACTGAATGGGGTGGTGGAAATTTTTCCACCGTTTCAGTAGTCCAAGAGATACCAAACATGGAGGAGTAGAAAGATGGGTTACTTGTAGCTCTTGCCAAGTGGTCTCAGCTCTCGTCAACTTACACTTAAGTTACCAATAGGTCTTTGGGGGCGTAAAGCTTAGCGTTATCTGAGTCGATTCTATTCTATCATAATACTGTAAATTCTCTACTGTAGGAATCAAAGTATTGCCCGTCTCATTCGTGATTGATTTGTGTAGCTAAGCCTCTACCATACGCAAACCACCGGACAGAATACCGTGCAATAGTCTTGTGTCCTCGTGGGTGAGCCACAGGCTGTGCTGTGGGGCATGGAAGTTGATCCTGTCATCTGGGGAGCTAGACTTTGCGCCGCGATGCTTGCTGTCGCTATACCTGCACAAATCACGCTATTTCACCCGTTGGCGCAGGTGGGACAACCCGCGAACAAGCCATCAAAGCCTGATGTCAACATCTCAAGTGTTGGTTGGTTCCATGAGCCTGGCTGAGGCTTGCACCGCACTTCAGGATCAGCCGCTCACAACTTTTCGGTTTTAGAATACCTTTTGAACGAGACGGTTTGAGGAAGCATGCGGTTCTCTCTTTGCTTGCACAATATGATAGACTGCGAGATGGCTGCCGCGACAAGCTTTTTGCCTGGACCATCAGGGCTAGACTACCGGTAGTTCGTTGCGACGGATCAACCACAGAGCACGTGGCGACCCGATTGGCCAGTACCCCAAAAACTCTTGTAATTCGCTATCTCCGGCACATCTTCGGGTTCAGAGATAAAGTGTCTTGAGAAGGGCTAGTGCTTTCCTGTCACGATATAAGATCAGTCTTCGGGGCATGTTGAATCTTATTAACTGGTACACGCAATTCTGTTAATTTTTCAAACTAAACCTATCCCGGGCTGACGGAGACAGCGAATCGCAAGAGTTTTTCCGGTATTACTTGGCTGAATGAGCCTCGGCAGGGCAAAGCACGCTGGTTTCGTCTTTATTTGCTGTTTGCTGCCCGCCCTCGCAGGTGTGACACAGGATTTAAAGTGCCATTTTATTGTGCTCTCCATGCACTACCGTACTTGCCCAGGTACCGTATAGTACTAGTACAATATGATATCGGTGCAGGTTATCCATCACCGTAACTCATTTGACCCTTCCAGCTGGCGCTTGGGCGCTGGTTGGTGTGACCCTCATGTTAAATGGCTTTGGCCCCGTTCGTTGGTCACGATGGATGTGTCTTAGTGCCGAGCGGAGCGTAAGCACCTAATATTGGGAGAAGCGGCACTCGACAATGGCGCTAGCCTGCAATCCCTTCTGTTTATACATAAGACCCATAAATTCCCTAGACTCTTGACGCAGAAGGCTCAGGTGTTCCAATACCTATTTTCTTCGGCACCAGGGTATAACGGAAGGATGGCTTACCGGTAGTTTAACCTCCAGAGAGCTCCCAACCCCCGCCAGGGTGACATTAATCCAACACAATTATCTTGGGGGAAGATCATAACTGGAAAGCAACATTTGCCTGGTTAAGAGGGTGAAGGGGGAAAGAGGCGAAAAGGCAGACGGGAGAAGGCCCTGAAAATGGGAGACGTTTCGCCAGGAGAGAAGGATGCAAGCCTTCTATGGGAAAAGTTTTACGCATCTAATTGGTCATTCCGCAACAAAGAGACTGGGAAATTAAAAAAACGGTGGATAGCAATAATAGCCACTGTAGTGGTTCTATTGACGGCTACACTGATAACTCTGGCTGTGGCCTCCTCTTCTGGACTCCTGGATAAGGGGTCGCACTATTCACACTCAGAAGCCGGAGGCTCCTCTGACGATGATTCGGACGGTCCCCCAGACCCCGACGAAATTCCAAAGCCGTTTGTGGCGAAGCTCGCTCACTTGGTTCAACCATTGTAAGTATCCAATCCTCCCTGTCGGCACACAAAATCGTCCTTTGCTGATATTCGCAGTATGGGTGCTGATGGAGGTGGGAATATGTTCACTGGCGTTTGTATGCCATATGGCGTTGTTAAACTTGGAGTTGATGTACTCCCACCGCCTGGTGCAGGCGATGCGTACTCGGGATACCATCCCGACGGCCGCGTCAACGGTTTCTCCATGATGCACGAATCGGGGACTGGCGGATCGCCAAAATATGGGGTTGTCTCGCAATACCCAGTTACTGGGGCTCTAGACAATCCCCTCGCCGATCACAGCGTTTCTCGAGCAGCCCCGGATGAAGCAGCTCTCGGCTGGTACAAGGCCTCATTAGAGGGCGGGATCACTGTCGAGTTGGCAGCCAGCCACCACGCCGGGATCATTAAACACACCTTTCCCAGGGCAACTGCAAATACTTCGGCGGTAGGGAATCATATTATTGTGGACGTATCGCATCACCTGGAGAGTTCCCGTGTGCAAGGCATTGGGCAAAATTATGTCGAAGGGAGCATTGAGGCAAACACCAACGGGTACGAAGGTTATGGTGTTTACAACGGTGGTTGGAATTTAGGTACGTTAACCCAGTGCAAGAAAGAAAGGTCTTGGCTTCGCTAGTAAAACCTCAGAATCGGTAGAGCTAACTCGATGGTGAAAAAACAAACTAGCCGAGGACTGGAAGATCTACTTTTGCGGAAGATTCCGAACAGTCCCAGTGCAGGTGCGTACCTTTTCAGGAACAAATGAAGTGTTGGAGTCGTACGGAGTGGCCTCGGAGGTTTCAGGGGCGAAGAGGGTTGGCGCGGTCTTCTCATTCAGCGCATCCCGGAACACCACCGATCCACTCGTTGTAGAGTCAGATATCGGAATATCATTTATGTCGGTGGAAAAAGCATGTAAATTCATTCAGTCCGAGATTCCTGCAAAGCGGCCTTTCGAAACCCTTGTCAACTCCACGAAACAGGTATGGGAGGAGGAAGTGTTGTCGACCGTTTCTACCACTGAGGTAACCTTCGAATCCTAGTGGTCTACTAGTATGGTAAGAAAGCGCTAAAAGGCTAATACTATCTTTAGACCGATGATGCAAAGCTCAAACTCTTGTATTCGGCGATTTATGGCATGTACATCATTCCATCGAACAGGACGGGAGAGAATCCAAAGTGGGAATCTTCAGAACCTTACGTGAGCCATTGGTAGCCCTCTAGGCTGCAGTATCTAAAACTGATTTGAAAAATAGTATGACGACACATTTACCTTCTGGGATCTGTTTCGTTGTCACACCTCATTGATGCACATCATTCAACCGGGGCAGTACGAAGAGTACATCCGCTCCACGATTGATATCTGGCGACACGACGGGTACATGCCCGACGGGCGGTCCTCAAACTTCAACGGTCGAATCCAAGGAGGTACTAATGCAGACAACGTTCTCGCAGACGCTTATGTTAAAGGCGTTCGAGGAAGGATCAACTGGGAAGATGGCTTCCAAGCAATGGTCAAAGACGCCGAGGTAACCCCGGTAAATAACAACGATCGCATGGCGCCCGACTCATCGACCAAGGAGGGTCGAGGGGCTTTACCGGACTGGTTGGAGCGAGGATACATCACGACAAAGTACTCTAGAAGCGTATCTCGGGCATCCGAGTATGCGCTGAATGACTTTGCGTTATCGCAGGTTGCCAAGGGCTTGGGAAAGACTGCCGAGTATGGCAAGTACCTAAGCAGGTCCAGGTAGAGTCCCTTTATACCGCCGAAAATATTGCACCTCTTGTGCTGACGTGCATTTTAGGAATTGGCGCAACCAATGGGATAACAGCTCTACAGCTTTCGGCGGACAATTCGCGGGGTTCTTGTCACCAAGAGACATTAATGGCAATTTCCCAACGCCACCTCAAGACCCGTTGAGCTGCGGTGGTTGTTACTGGAGAGATGCTTATTACGAAGCTCTCCCATTTGAGTACTCTTTTGGCGCACATCACGACATGAAAACGCTCATCAGCTACATGGGCGGCGAAGAGAAGTTTGTCGCACGATTGGAGAAGATGTTTGAGCCCGGCCAGAACCCGACTGGTTCCCCGAGATTTGGGAGGACTATATTTAATCCTGGGAATGAGCCAAGTATGCTCGCCGTAGTTGCCATGATATTTCCACCTCGGAACAAATGTTAACACCTGTGCTCCCTAGGCTTTGCATCGCCGTATCTATTCAATTACGCTGGACGACAAGACTTGACAGTCGAGAAGTCGAGATATATTGCCAAGATGTACTACAATAGTGGCCCCCAAGGTCTTCCAGGGAATAGTGATGCGTAAGTCTGATCCACCTAAACTGAGCTGAGACCAATACTAACACTCCCCAGTGGAGCGATGCAATCTTGGCTCATTTGGAACATGCTCGGCCTGTATCCTATGACCGGAACAACCATCTTCCTCATTGCCTCACCCTGGTTCTCAGACCTAACCCTCACCCTCGGAAGCCCTTCTAAAACCGTGAAAATCACTTCAACTGGTGGCAACGAAACCGCCTTCTTCGTCCAATCCGTCACACTGAACGGGAACAACTGGGACAAGAACTGGCTTAGCTGGAGCGACCTGTTTGAGAAAGGCGGAACACTACATTTCGTCCTTGGGGCAGAAAGAACAATGTGGGATACTGGCGAGAGACCGCCTAGTTTTGCTACGTAAGCCTCTTCTTTCCTTTTATCGCTCTTATTATTTGTAAATCGTTTTATTCTTCCCCTCGTTACCTGTGTATATAATACCAACAGTTTGCTTGTGGGGCTTTTGGATTTAGAGTTTTTTGGACACTGCATAAGAACAGGTGTTTGTTTACGTTTAGCATTAGGCATTTCTCGTGGTTATGGGAGTTCAAGACTTGCATGCATAAATCTAGTTTTAATTGTACTATAATACGCTGTTTTTTTCCTTTTTTCCCCTTTTCTTCACCTTTTTCCTTTTTGTTAAATCTAGTGAATTTATTTAGGTACAAAATGGGGCTCGGCCTTTGTATAGAACCTATAGAAGATCCGAATAACTATTCTTCGGGATCTTTCCGGGGGGTTCAAGTCCTGTCTCGGAAACTAGCATATGTGCCCTCCCGCATGATGTCCTATGACGTGATGTAAGAGTCTACCGCGGTAGTCCTCTCGGAAGCCATAGCCGAAGCCAAAATCCAAGCCTGCCCAGGCCTTCCCTCGGGCTGGAGGGTTCCTCGTGTCCGTGACTGGATGATTGGAGATATTGCCACCATCTTTCCAAGACGCTATGGTATGATTGGGATTTTTGCATGATGAAAGGGGGGGGGCAAAGGGTTGGGCAGAGGCCCGCCCGCTCGCCCGAGATCCAAGATCTAAGATCTTGGTGGTGACTTGTTTGTGGATTTGATTCAATTACTTTCCGCTACCCGTTCCATATTAGAGCCCCTTAGTGGGGGTGAGCGCCCCCCCCTCGCTTTGGTCCTTCGTCTGCTTTGTTTCACCCACCTCATTGCAGAAAGTGAAATAATCTCCTTTCCCTCCCTTATCCTGACGCCCTGGACAGTAGGGGGGGGTTCCAACAATCAGGTGCCGATCACCGTGAGATCCTCCTCGCTCGCTGGCTTCATCCGCACTGGAGATATACTTCCTAGTTTATCCTTAGCTAGTATCTGCATTGGCCTTCTGGTTCATGAATTTCCAAGTCCGGCTGTGATCGGCCGGCTTCGCCCCCACCACTGTCGTTTCTTTAGATTTGGCTACCATAATACAAGGAGAGAGGTTCCCGGCTCCTCACTCGAGTGAGAATTAGAGTCCGGGGGTATGTTAACATCAAGTATAATAATATGTCAGGATGCAGCACCGGACTGTACCTTACAATGACCTCGTTAGAAATCCCTACCGGGGCAAGCGATGGAAAGCGTAAATAGTCCGAAGGGCGCGTGAGCAGGGAGAATTAGCTGATCCGGAGGGGGGGGGGGGTAATAGATATTTAGGTATCCTAATACCAGATGCCGCCTTATTTATATAAAGCCTGGCATGGCGAACCTACCTGGAGCTCAATTTTGTTTCTTACGAGGGCACTACTATCCAGAATTTGGACTTTATAGTGTGGAATCACTTTTCCTAACTTAGGACTGATAGTAGAATAATCCTAGTAGTAGAATGTTGTATTAGAAGCATCGAGGGAGGACAAGGTAACAGGAAGCGTACATAGTATGGAATGGAGGAGCACTGAAGTGTGGACGCGCGTGGGTACAATGAACGGATTATAGAGTTATATATGTAGGATTTTTCACTACTTAAGTAGCCGTTAGTTAACAACCTCCAATAGACAAGCACGTATCATACACCTCGACATCTCCTCCAGTCTACACACTTGCGCGATCCTGCCACCTTCATCAGGTACTTGGCCTCAAAACAGTACCGGTAACTTGAGGTGCCCTAAGAACGCTGTCTTTAGAACGGTGATACCGGGAGTACAGACCTGGACGTAACCAAAAGGAAGAAAAAGGTTCTCGGTGGCTATCTTTTGGGCAATATCAATCGCAAGAGCTTTCGCCGCGATCAAGTAGGCAAGTGGTTTCCTGATGGTTCGGCGTTCTTCTAAAAGATAGATCACCGAGGCTCTAGAATGGGGAGCATTTCTACCAGAATGTCTCCCTTTGATTTCGAATGGAAACTAGAGGAACCTTAACGATGATAGAACTCGAGAGAGGACCTGAAGGATTCACCCTTATTTGAAAGCTGGAGCAATAAGTTTAATGATGACTAAGATAGAGTGGAAGGGGATTGCCCGGCTTTTAGAAGAGCACGGCATCTCGGAGGTTCCCATCCTTTGAAATGACAATGCTTATATAACTGTATGTTAATTTTCTTAGCTTTCTAGCATCGAGACATTGTTGAATGTGGATGGCTATCGTTGAGCATCCGTAACCTCCCTTATTTTGGTTGACATCCCGACAATTATTTGGATATTGGGCTTTATTATATCATGAAGCAAGCAGCCAACTCAAGCACAGGAATGAAGTGGGAAAATTAAGAACTTTGTTGAGGCCCTGGTAGGATCAGTACCGTATCATATACTCTCTATCCCGCTTGCTGAATTTTTTTGCTTGGCAATGGTACTAGGCCTATCCCCTCTATCATGCATACAGGCCATATTCTATTTGGTTTGGGCCACAGGGAAAGAAGAAATTGACCCATCCGAGTGGAGTGCACAAGTGAATATCATACTCGACCTGTATGGAACACATTGAGATATAATTGCTACTAGTTCTGCCCGATATCCTTACTATATAGAAATGACGGCTATCGGAGTTTGGGATTTTATTTGTCCTACAGTAGTCAACTAGTGAACTATTTTTCTTGTAGCAGAACCGAAATGGCTGCCGCTCGCGGCAAGCTACTCCAGGTACCCCACCCCCCGGCGCAACTCGAGTACGTAAGCTGCATGCGAACACCACTCTCCCAGGTCGTTGAAAAAAGCAACGCGGGAGTAATGAAGATACTATTATAAGTCATGTGTCCCCGGAAAGCTACGACTTCTATTTCGATACAGGGCTGACGAGGCCTGCTCTCTTTGCCGGCTTCGAAGCTGGATATGTGCCGCTTTCGCTGCAACAGCATGTACTCGAGTATGAGTTACGATATCATACATCCCCATTTCCCCGACGCTTCACCTCTAAGAATTTTTAGTCATCCTGTGGCGTAAATTTCTACCATGGGGACGTCACTGTCTTTCATTATAGCGTTCTCTTGGATACCGTACTCGAGTACCTAAACCACCGACCAAGTGGCCTGCCCGGTAATCAGGAAAAAAATAAAAATAGAATCCTGTGGTGCAAGTAGAAGCTCTCTTCCATTATCACCGGTAGTTAACCCACTCAAGTGTGTGAAAGGTCGTATTCTATACCGGTATGCTGCATGGCTGATATCTTCCTGTACAAGCACTACCTGTAGTGTTATCTTCGTAGCTTTTCTGTTCCTACACGACAGCCACAGAAGTATAGTAGGTTTTCTGTAACCCTTACCCAGAGCGTTGGGGTCCGTCTTCTTTTCCCAATACAGTAATAGACCGGGGGAGCCCTCAGCAAGGCGACGCCCTCAGAGGCATTGTAGTAAAGAAGGGCACGTTGAGTACGAATCAACCAAAACTGCCTGCTAATATTTGCCAAGCCTCGCTGAGGGCTCCCCCGGTCTAATAATTTCATCACCCCCTCATGCCCATTCTCGGCTGCAAGCGGAAGTGGTGTTCGGCCGCACTTCGCCGACAAACACCGGACCGGGTATTGATAATATGGGGTACCCACTGGTTAGGTTTTGGCATAAAACCGATCCGGACACACTTCGACGACTGGTTGATTATGGCCTACGTCATGACATCGAGGATTGGCATACAGCTGAGGTGGTATGATTCCGGTCGTCAATACACAACACCTCGATTGATGCAACGGGGGACGCCTTGGCATTAAAGATTGGCATTAAAATCTATTATGTAATACATTTATTTAAATTTGTATCATAATAGAGTGATGTTATATGATACTATTAGTTTTATTAGATTTAAATTACAATTAACAAGAAATAAAAGTGAAAAAATAAGAAAAAGTTACAAAAGAAATGAAATAAAGGAAATGAGACAAAATAGAAGAGGTTATTATCATGAAATAAATTATTTGAACAAAATGGGGAAATTGACACTAAATCATATTCTCTATCATGGCTACTATGTCCCCTAATAAAATGTCACAACAATTATAATAAAATGTTTTCTAGCAAGAGGAATTGAATGCAAGTTGATATTATGAACCCTAAACCTAATGCCAAGGCGTCCCCCGTTGCATCAATTGAGGTGTTGTGTATTGACGGCCAGAATGATACTAATACCGAAGGCCGGCAAACCTCGATACAACATTGTAAAATCATGGCAGATGATTCACCTGTTGCCAGTTGTGGCTAAGGTGGTCATTACAAACCCGGTAAGGTTTGTAGGTTTTCACAAGATTCGCACTTGCATATCTTAGGGTTTTGGTAATTTCACACTGTGACTACACTTTAGTCATGGGATTTCACATATGGGTCAAGAATGACTCATATTTTGTTATAAGTTGTTTATTTGATAAATAACTCAATTGAGTTATATGATGTTATGATTTCACATGAGTCAAGATAGAGGCTCATAGTATTATTTTGGATGACTAAGCAGTCGTGGAAAGAACTATATAAGGAGTAAAGGGTAGGAGGATAGTTAGTTCTTTATGCAACCATTCACTGTTATTTCCTACTTATATTATTACAATAAAAATACATTTATGCTCTCTCTAAGATTATTGTTCAATATACTAAGTGTATACCCCAATCTCTTATTAAACTAGTAGATAAGAGATCATGGAAAAGCAACAAGAGAGGATAATACTTACGTCTGAACAAGCAAGTACTCAGGAGAAGTACAATTAATCTATGATAGTATTACAAAAAGCAGATACTACTTATTAGATAAAGATAAGATAGTTTCTGATAGTGGTTGAACAAATAGTGCTATGACAACTCTATAAGATAGTTGAACTAGAATCTTTACAGTTTAGATTGAGGAGGAAGCGCTATTGAAGGAAACGAACATTGGAGCAATAAGAACACGAACCAACAGTAAGGAAAAAATCATCAACATAGGAGAGACACACCCCTTTCGGGATGGGAACATGAAGCGGAGAAACATAAATAGCAAACAACAAAGGAGAAATTGGGGAACCTTGTGTGGTCCCAACGGCAACCGGAGAAAACACCCTCCGTGCCCCTTGAAATAAGAGACAGCAGGAGCGCTAAGATAGGAAAGACTTAACCCAGGAAACCAAATATGGGGAATGCCCTTGGTTCTGAGGTCATTGGCAAGTATGGAGGCGTCCACATTGTTAAAGCCGCCTTTGCTGTCAAGGAAGAGGGACGAGACCTTGAGCCTAGACCTTTGGAGAGTGGTGATGGTGTCAGCCATGGCTGTGCATGCGTCAAAGGAGGACAGGGAGGGCAACGAGCCGCACTGGTTAGTATGAAGTAGGCCACTAGATCTCGCTAGTGTGGCTAATCTGGAAGCGACAATCCTTTCAAGAATCTTCGAAACGGTTTGGAGGAGAACGATTATGCGGAAGGAGGCTGGGGTGTCGTAGGAAGCCTTGCCAGGTTTATCAAGGACAACCCCGTTGGCTCGCTTCATGGAGGCGGGGTGATAGCCACAGGTCAGGAGAGGAGAGAGGAGGTCAGTAAGTAGGTAGTGGGCAACGTGGTGAACTCATTTCCACGTGGAGTAGGGTATAGTGTCAGGGCAGGGGGTTGAGGAAGGGGAGCATTTCGAGAGCGCCTTGGCCACTTCGTCGGCGGTTATAGGGTCTAACTTGGTAAAGGGGAGGAGAATGGAGGGTGGAGGAGGGGAGGGTCTGGGAGGAAAGAAACGATTGAGCAGGGGTTGGTTCATTTCAGAAGGGGTGTTGGCACCGGGGAGGAAAGGAAATCTGGGAGGCGATCTGCCAAGGGCCATTTTCTTGGCAGACGAGATGGAGCAGGGAGTGGCAGAGACGAGGAACTGGCGCCAATGGGCATTCTTGGGGGCCTTGATTGCTCGGAAGTATCCGCGCTTGGATGCAGCAGTAGCGGTGAGATCTTCCAATGCCCTTGAGTGTCTTGCTTTGCGTGAGGCTGAGTGAAATTCCTTGCGGAGCGTGGAGAGAAGTGGGGACCACCAGGGTTTGGCACGATGGGAGGGTCACGATAGTAGGGTGTGGGAGGTTAAAAGAGAGGTTAGTGTTCCGAGGTGAAGGTCGAACCATGCCTCGAAAGAGTGGTGGGTGGGAATAGAGGGAGGAGGGGAAACCCTGGCCTCCTTGAGGAGAGGTTTCAGGGTTTCCCAATCGGTTAGGGTCCAGTGTGGAGTGGGGGGGGGGGGTTTGGTAATGGGGTGACATGAGATGATGGTGATGGGAACATGATCGGACCCGGTGGAGGGGAGGGATGTGTCCCATGACTGAAAAAAGGGAGCCAGGTGGGAGGAAGCAAAGGAAAGATCAATGGCGGAGGGACGACCGACAGTGCCAAAGGGAAACCAAGTGTGACATCCAGGAATGTTCAGGACTGAGTAGCCCAGGTCAGAGGCCCTTTCAAAGTACGGAAAGGAGGTACGTAGTTCATCACTGGAGAACGATCTGAGGGGATCAGTGGCGGGGTTGTGAATGTTGAAGTCCCCCAGCACCAGTGTGGGCTGGAGGGGGACGGGGAGGGCCACTGCCGGCGAGACAGTGCGCGCAAGGGAAGAATTGTTCCATAGGTTGTAGAGATTGATTACCGAAAACGATGAAAAGGGAGCTTCAAACAAAAGCTCACCATAAACTTTCAAGGTAATAATATCTGTCCGCCAATGAAACTGAGGTAGTATAGAAGTAGCAGCAAGCAACGATGAAGAAACATAAAAGGCCACTTTGGGCCGCTGGGGGGGGGCAAAGGAGGAAAACCCACCAAATGAGGGAATGCGGTTGCGCCAGACCGGTGGGTCTTGAAGTGCAACTATGGCAGGGGGAACTTTGGCGGAGCCAAAGGAATTAAACAAGGAAAGAAACACATCCCAGCTCCCGCGGCAGTTGTGTTGAACGATAGATAAGTTTAGGAAATTCAAAGTAGGGTGTGGGGGGGCCGTGTCTGGAGAGACGCCCCTGCTAGGTCTGGTGTATTCCATCTTACCTGCGCGA
>QOVD01000002.1:11869-24971 GCA_003521225.1 Tuber microsphaerosporum | reverse complement strand
ACGCTCCTCCCCACTCCCCCACGCCAACCCACGCCTGATCAAGGGGAAAGCCTGCGACGTCGTGGCTTCGGTACTGCGCGAAGCCCAGTTCCCCCTCCCTCGCTCCTTCATGGTGTCTGTTAGCGATAAAGGTGCCATCTCCCTTACAGTGACAGACCAACACACCCCTGGCTCCTCTTACTCTCCCTTCTTCGATGCCTTCTCCACCAAGCTCAACCAGGCCTTTGCCGTGGGAACTGCCCCTTGGGAAGCGTTTCGGATGGCCCCAAACTTCGTTCAAGTCGCACTGCACAGACTCCCCGTTGAGCTCCTCCCCGACTCAAACACCACTCTATTCCCATTCCTGCTGGAATCTATCCATAACGCCAACGGATTTCGCATACTTTCGTCCCGTTTCCTCAACCCCGACCCTGACTCAAGGAATGCCAAGAAAGCGACCTCGGTTATCGTTACGATCCACCCGGATCACCTTGACAATTTCCTTAAACCCTTCTATCTTCTTGGACAGCTGTGCAGGCCAGAGAAGGCCTTCCAAAAGTCTCCCCTCGGTATCTGCTCCAACTGCTCCTCTTTTGGCCACCCGGCCCCGCTCTGCAAGGCAACTCACCCCACCTGCCCCCTCTGCTCTCTCCACCATACAAGGAAGGAACACCGTTGCCAAAACCCGTCTTGCCCAAAGGAGGGCAATTACAAAGTGGTTCCCGGCTGCTGCCCCACCTCCCCCCTCAGATGCCCCAATTGCGAGGGCCCGCACCAAGCCTCTGACCTCTCCTGCCCAAACCGCCCAATTGATCCGAGATGCCCGCCCCCGGCCCCAGAGTCAGTGGGCAGCGGTGAAGGCGAGGATGGCATGGACATCTCTGCTCCGGACGTGGTTTCCCCCTCGCCAAGAGTCCTCCTCCCCCCTTTTGACCCTACAACTCCAAGGCCCACTAGCATGGGACCGCCCGTCGAGCCCCCTACGTCCATTCGCCCCACCCCAGGACCCAGTGGCCCCCTCCCCCAAGGGGTCCCGTTGTCCTTCTCCTCCTCATCAAATCAGGGCGGTGCCCACTAATGCGGGAAAACGCCGCAAAGTTATTATCCAAGTCTAAAATTTCCTTCGTACAACACAACCTCCTGGGGAGTTGCAAAGTGTTTCTTGCTTTGTTTAGTAGTTTTTCATTGCTTAAAACCCCTGTTGATATCGTTACCGTTCAAGACCCTCCTGTTAGATTTGGTCGCCTTCCCTCCTTTGCTGGCTTTAAAGTTTTTTCCCCTACCCTGCCAGAGACCCTCAAACCCAGAGTCGCTACATATGTTTCCCAGTCTTTTTTAGAGCGAGCTTCGATCCTCCCGGTTATAACGGGCTCGGATAGTTATTTTTCCCTTGATTTGTTTTTTGATTCCCACCCGACAGGCTCGGCCAACAGATGGAGGGTCTCCAACTGCTACAACACCTATACCCGAGCTGGTGGTGCACCGTCCGTCCCCCCCACCAAGATTTTTAAAAATCATTCCTTTCCTACCCTGATTCTTGGTGATTTCAACATTCACCACCCCTCTGCCGACCCCCTCAGACATTTCAATCAGTCTGAGATGTCTCGTTCCTCTCCTTATTTTGACCTAGCGGCTTCTTTGGATTTTTCGCTTTTGAATGTTGCAGGAGTTTATACTAGGTTTCCTATTGATTCTCATGCTAGGCCCGGGGTCATTGACCTCGCCTTTGCAAATGTTTTTCTTTCCCGGCTTGTTCAGGCGGAGTGGGCTACGCCCCTCCCGTCGACTGGTTCGAATCATGTTCCCTGTCTTGTGTCTTTTGATTTTTCCCCCTTCAAACCGGCACCCCCGAAACCAGACTGGGTAAGACTTGATTGGGAAGGCGCCACCGTGGCCCTTGACAAAGTTGAGATCTCTACCCCAGTCCCCTCCCCCTCCGTCGACCAACTGGACGCCTGGTTCAGTACCAATTTTGATAGAGTTCAGGAATCCCTTCGCTCTAATGTTCCCTTCTCCCGTCCCTCGCCCAGGGGCCAAACCCTGGTGGTCTCCCCTACTCTCCTCACTAAGGAAAACATACTATTCCGCAGCTCGTCGTGCTTGTAGAGCCAAGATCCGCGAGGACCCCATCCCCCCAGCTGAAGCCCGTACTGCCAGAGCCGCCTACTTTAAAGCGATTCAGCAGGCCAAGAAGAAGCACTGGGAATTGTATCTAGCTACCACGGACGCTCACTCGATATGGCACGCCAGGCGAGCTGTGTCTGGCTCCCCCTCAGTCAGGTTCCCCTCCTTTCCAGGGGCTGACACGCCAGCCCAGATCAACGAGGCCCTCCTCAGTCACTTCTTTCCCCCTAGACCTAGCCCCGGGTGCCCCCGCTTCGCCACCCTCGACCCCGATGCTCCCCCGGTCACCAAGGAGGAGGTGAGCACCGCCCTTGGGGCATGCTCCCCCACCTCCGCCCCAGGTCCGGACACCATACCCTATTCAGTCTGGAAAATGGTACACTCAAAGTACCCAAAACTCATACCTGCACTACTCTCCCCCCTCCTGGCACATGGCCACCTCCCGGCCTCTCTCAAATAGGCGGATGGCGTGATTCTGGACAAGTCCGGTAAACCCTCCTACGAGTCCCCTGCTTCCTTCAGGGTGATAGCCCTCCTCAAGACCTTCTCCAAAATCCTTGAACGCATTGTCTGCTCAAGGCTTAGTAAGATGGCTCGCGTACTCGGTCTTATACACGGGGACCAATGCGGTTCCCTCCCAGGCATATCAACCTTCGACGCAGCGGCCACCCTCGCTCATGAGGTTCGGGCTCTTCAAGCCAATCGAGACTTCAAGGTCTCCACCCTTTTCCTGGATATCAAAGGCGGTTTCGACAACGTTGACTCTGCGGTCCTCTCCTCCAAGCTACAGTCCCTTGGCACCCCTATTTATCTAGTCAAGTGGATCTACTCATTTCTACACGGACGGCGCTGCCGTCTCCTCTTCCAAGGTTCGCCAAGAATCTCCCTACCAGTGTCGGTAGGCACCCCACAAGGCTCCCCTCTTTCACCCCTACTGTTTGTGATATACGTTTCCTCCATACACCTCACCATCCCCCGGGGGCTTGTCCTCTCCTATGTGGATGACTTCGCCATCATGGTCTCTTCCCTCTCCTATGAAAGGAATGTCGCTCTCCTGGCCGGCCACTACAGGACGCTCACCGCTATCGGCTCAAAGCTCGGCGTCCCCTTCTCGGTCACTAAGACTGAGCTCATCCACTGGTGCACCCCCCTGCAAAGGGGCCACCAGTCCACCGCCTCGATCACTCTGGATGGCTGCTCCTTCCGACCCGCCTCTTCCCTCAGATGGCTAGGTTATTGGTTCACCCCCTCCCTCTCCTCCTCGCCACACTTGACCAAGAGACTCGCACTAGCTAAAGGTGCCTTCGCCGTAATCCGCTCCTTAGGCTCGCCAGCCAAAGGCATTCCCCCTTTCCTATCCCACCGCCTGGCCATGGCGGTAGTCCGCCCAGTCCTTCTGTATGGGGCTGACCTCTTTGTTCCGGGTGCAAAGATGACCGAAAAAATAGAGGTGTTCTGGAGAAAAGTTCAGAGGTGGTCCACATCCTGTTTCTCCTCCACCCCTACAGGCATCCTGTACTTCGAGTCTTGTCTTCCCCCAGTATCCCTTCTTGCGGCTCACCAACGTCGCCTTGCTGGCCTTCGGGTCTCCTGCCTTCCCCCCTCGGCGAACCCGGCGACCGCCAGGCTCCACCCGTCCTTCCCAAGCCTAGATGACTGGAGGTCCCCCATCTCCGCGAGGCAACATGCCACCAAGTTACAACCAAATTACCTCCCTCTCAACTGGGCTACCCCCTTGTCCCGATGTAGAAGGCACCTGCCTCTCGACACGATCGTGCATGACGCATACATGGCCCTGGACCGGCCTGCTTTTTTCCCACTTGTCAGGACTGATCTCATGGACCTGCATACACTCCTAACTGATCCCCTGCTCATGGGGAAGACCAATAGGCGCCTTAAGCTCCCCCTCAGACAATCCCTCCTCACCTGTTGGAAAGTGGATTACTCGCCTCCCCTCTACTACGAGTTCCCCCCCTCTCTGTCCCCTCAACCGTTCCAAGGCCTCCCGCGCTTTGTGGCCAGCAGGATCCACCAAATGAGGTCCGGAAAGAGATACCTCGCCGGACATCCCTCCTGGTACAACAAGGACAACCCTACTCTCTGTCCACACTGCGAAAGCGGGGTGGAAGATCTTCAGCATGCCATCCAGTCCTGCCCCGCGAGATCGGAAGCGCGCTCCCTTTTCCTCCTAAGGGATGCGTTGCTGGATCCCCCGTCCCCCCTCTGGGACTCCGCATCTCTACTCAAGGGCCTCTCTGGTTACATACTCTCCACCGCCACGGGTTTCCCACCAGATATGCCCCCTTACTCAATACCGCCCCCTCCTGTAGTTCCGTCCAAAACCCCGCCTGCACCCCCCAACAGGGGGCCAAGGCCAAAACTCTTTCCTACCAGCAACCTGTAGGAGGGTATCACAGAAACGCGCGCCACAGCCTTGATGATCTGTAATGCCCCGATTATCCGCTAGTTTCATGAAGTTGTTGGTTTTTCTTTACATATGTCTTCATGAGTGGTTATTGTTTTGTTAGGATTTGATGCTAACGAGCATACTGTATTTTTGTTAAATTTTTCGATTGCGACTGGGTTCGTTGCTTCCGCGGGATTAGTTTTGTTTTTTGGTTTTGTTTAAGATTTTTGTTATGTGTTTGTGGGTTTTGTTTTGGCCATATCTGATGATGCATGCTATTTCTTGTACCTTAAAACAACGAATGTATGATATAAAAAAAAAAAAAAGAAAAAAAAAGAAAAAAAGAATAAAACCGACGAGTAGTTAGTCACGAACGATCTCCTCTCCACCTCCGGCGATTGAAATCTCAACACCATGAGAAATCATCGTCAACTCCACCACCTCCTTCTCCTCTCCTACGATGGCCGCGTTGTCTAGGAGGGTGATGACACTACCTTCTTCCTCTTTTATTATGGCCTCGCCTTGAGAAAGTGGTGTCCTAGAAGTTGTTTGAAGGCTCTTCTCGCCCACCCCCTCGTCACACGGTCGCAAACCTCGCTTAGCGGTCGCCCCGGTCGGCTTTACTTCTTTCTACGGTTATGGTCGGCGTTACGGTGTCCAGACCTTGGTGAAAGTACGCCCTTGGTTCTATGGCTTGTCCCTCGCTGGGGAAAGCTTCGGTCAGTAACTTCGCGGTACTCGCTGTGGTCCTCTCGGTCCGAATTCCCTCGCGCATGGCCTGTTTGTCGGTTGTTTCTAGCGAGTTGTTTGCCTTCCACACCCTCCCTTCGCCTTATCGTTTCATCCCGTGGTCCGGTTATAACCACACCCTTGTTCCCCCCTCGCCCTCGCTTACACGGTCGGCTTGGATCATTCTCTCGGCTGGCACCCTCTCTGCCTGGTGGCTCCACTCGCCCCAGCGGCTGCCCAAGGTCGCATTCCTCGCTTACGACTGTTCATGGTATTGCACTGCCTCTTTGAGCGACTTTCAACCTTGGTACGATGTAATTTCTGCTGGCTTCTTTCGTCTTATGATTGTCCCTCGTTTCCGCCTCAAGGGTGATGGCCCGCCCCCTTCTGTAATCGTTAGTGTAGTGTTTACTCTATGTCGCGGTTGGGTTTTCTTTCTCATGCGTTGTTCTTGTTTGTCTTTCCTTTCACTTTGCATTGGTCAGACGTTTCATTCCTTGTTTCGCTGCGTAGGCAGTGTTCTTTTTGTCAGGGGGTAGTAGTTTATGGCAACTGGTTTTCCTATTGTTTCCTACTTGTAGGGTTTTGGGGATTTACGTTGTCGTCCGCTTCGGCCAGCCGATGTTGTTTTTCTCTCAGGTAACCGCGATCGTGCGGTTGGGCCCATACCAGAGGGTCTTGGGATGATGGGTTTTTCCACTGGCGCCAGGTTGGATTGCGGTTTTTTCTTGGCCATATCTGATGATGCATGCCTGTTTTGTGCCCGGTAGTTGTAAAACAAATGCAATTTGATATAAAAAAAAAATATAAAAATATAAAAATAAAAAATAAAAAGCCGACGAGTAGTTAGTTCCTCACGCAACCATCTAAGTACTTTCTTATACTATCAATTCAAGTTATCTTCACTATTACGATTCCTGGTGAATAAAGAGAAGTGTTTCTTAGCGAGTTCTCGACTACACGATAGGAGCCAGTGTGTTCGGCTATCAAAGTAGTGTACGAAAATCTCGGAGTTGTTACCTGCTGCAAGTATCGCCCGGAGGGAAGGATCGTTACATTTGGTTGTGTTCATTCGCAGCACCTAACAAACAGACAAGATGTCGTAACAACACGAAGACCCACTAGCAGAAGCAGTATTCGACACAGATACTTTAGGAGAAGAGCTTCAACAATCAGTTGGAACATCAAGGGCCCGAAGCCCAGTATCACCAGAACCAGGATCCCCAGAAGTATCAGAAGGAACAGCATCACCAACCATCACAAGGAGGGACACCATGTCTGCACCAGCACCAGCGGCACCCAGCGGGTCGAGCAATCCGCCAGCAGGCGGCACTGCCACGGCAATCCAATTGGTAGGATTCACGGAAGAACAACTACGACAAATCATCCAATTAGCACAAGGTGGGAAAGGAACCTCGAGACTGAAAGTCAAGCCACCACCCGAATTCAAAGGAGAACGGGAGACACTACGGACATTTACAGTACAATGCAACTTGTACTATGAGGCGACGGGCATCACCACAGACACGGAAAAAGTGACATATGCAAAGTCACTATTAAGGGGAGCGGCAGCGAAATGGATCACACCATACGCGGAAGGAAGGAAGACCGCAAACTGGGAATCCTGGGGCCGGTTTACAGACGGGGTCCGAAGACGGTTTGCCGACTTCAACGCACAGAATGCAGTAAGAACCAAGATCGAGGCCATGGTTCAAGGGAAACGAAACATAACCGATTACTGGAACGAATTCCAGTTAACAGCAGACGAGGCTGATTACGACGATCAGTCAATGCAACGAATATTCCTCAAGGGAATCAATCGCACCCTACAAGACGCTTGGGGACAGGACAATTATGAAACGGACGACGTGGAAGACCTGGCCAACTGGGCCATCAGAAAGGAAAATCGTATCAACTTCGTCAACAGCATACAACAAAAATGCACGCCAACCCGCACGGTCGAAGTACCAAGAAACCAGGATGGCACATTTAGGCCAGCCGTCAATAAGCAAAGAGGAGACCCTATGGAACTCGATGCGACCAGAAGACAACCCAACTGGAGGTTGCCCAACAACGAATTCAGACGAAGACTGAGAGAGCAGCTATGCCTCAAATGCTGAAAGCCAAATCACCGAGCAAAACATTGCAACAATGCAAGAGACGGACGAGACTATACTAGTCAACAACGAAACGGACAAAGCCAACGACGACCACCATGGGGAACCAAACCCAAGATCAGGGAAATGGAAGTGGAGAGAGAACCCGAACAGTCGGGAAACGAAGAAAGTCCCCAGTAAGAGATGGTCTGAGGGACAGACCCGAACGGAAACCTATCATTTTGGCAAATTACTACGCGGCACTCAACTACACGGAAACACTCGAAAAGGAAAACGATCATATTATGGTGAAGGTCAGACTTCAGGGAAAAAAGGAAACGGTCACAATCAAGGCGATGATCGACTCGGGAGCAACAGAAGATTATATCGACCACGGGATATGCGAGAAGCACGGGATCCAGACAACACGAGCTCAGAAACCAAGGGAAATTTACCTAGCGGATGGGAAGCCAAGCAGCATGGGGCCAGTCACCCATGTTGTGAAAGTACCTATGGACATCAATAGCCATAGGGAATTAGCAACTCTCCAAGTGGCGAATTTACAAAACCATGAGGTCATCTTGGGAATGCTATGGTTACGAACGCATAATCCGACTATCGATTGGAACGATAAGAAGATTACGTTCAACAGCGAACAATGCACAACATGGTGTTTAAACAGTCCACCTGTTGCGTATGCTGTACCTGAAATAGAAGCCCTGGAAGTGAATTTGATCACCAAATGCTCTAGTGTTCAGGCCAGCATTGACAAACGTGTCAAGGTCAAACGACTGACCAAAGAAGCGAGAATGCCTACGAAAGGATCGGTTAAGGCAGCAGGAAGTGACCTGTACGCAAACGAAGATATTAGCACACCAGCCCAGGGGCAGGTAACGATCGGAACGGGAATAGCCATTGGGCTACCTCACAACACGTATGGATGAATAGCTCCACACAGTGGTCTCGCAGTCAAGCACAGACTCAGCACCAATGCGGGAGTTATAGACGCCGATTATACGGGAGAAGTGAAGGTAGTAATAGTCAACCAAGAAACTACCGAGTACACGGTACCAAAGGGAGATCGAATCGCACAATTAATCATTGAAAAGATCAACAAGGGAGAGCTATACGAATTAGCCTCACTGGACGAAACCGAGAGAAGCGACCACGGATTCGGCAGTACGGAAACCAAGGAAGACACTAGCCAGAAAGCTAGTATGTCAAAACAAAGAATCGAGATAAGCGAAATCTCAGCTAAGGCATTCGGCCACTTCTATTGGAGAGGAGAAACCACCGGAATTATCAAAAGAAGCTGGATCGAAAACGAGATGAGACTGGAAGCAGTCAACATCAGCACAGAATTGGCTATCAGAAACAAGAAAGCCAACAAACAAAAGAAACTCGAAGAAATAGTTCCAAAGGAATACCATTACCTAATGGACGTCTTTGAAAAAGAAGAAAAGACTGGACTACCGCCACACCGACCAGGAGTCGACCTGGAAATCAACCTAAAGGATGGCGAGAAAGTCCCAACGAAGAAAATATATCCATTATGCGCGGACGAACTGGACGAATTACGACAATATATCAATCAGAACCTAGACAGAGGGTGGATACGAGTATTATGGACAGACTTAGCGTCAGCCATACTATTCGTCAAGAAAAAAGACGGAAAACTTCGACTCTGCGTGGATTACCGAGAGCTTAATGAAGTCACCAAAAAAGACCGGTATCCACTACCACTCATCAGTGAAGCATTAAATTGACTCAACACGGCCAAATACTTCACAAGACTTGATATCAAGGACACCTACCACAATATTAGAATTAAGGAAGGCGATGAATGGAAAACAACGTTCTCAAGCAAATTGGGGACATACGAATACCTGGTAATGCCCTTTGGGCTAACCAATGCACCTGCGGCGTTCCAAAGGTGAATCAACAATACGGTTCGGAGATATATCAATATCTGCTGCATAGTATATCTGGACGATGTCCTAAGATACTCGGACACTTTGGAACAACACCGGAAGGATGTCGCCAACATCTTTGCAGACATATACGAATCGGGAATGAAGGTTAAACCTTCTAAATGCGAATTCCACAAAAAAGCAGTGGAATATCTCGGATTTATCATCAACGAAGACGGTATCAAAACGGATCCCATCAAAACAAAAGCAATATGGGACTGGACGGCGCCAACAAAGGTTAAAGAAGTATAATGCTTCTTTGGCTGTTGCAACTTCTATCGACGCTTCATAGAAGGATTCAGCCGAACAAGCAAACCCCTCTACCAACTTACCGAAAAAGCCGTTAAATGGAAATGGGGGGATATTGAACAAGCAGCATTCGAGGAACTACAAAGGAAACTTACCACGTCACCGGTCCTGGTCCATTACGACCCCGACCTACCAACAATGATCGAAACACACACATCAAAATACGTCTGCTCCGGAATCCTATCAAAACAAGGACCAGACGGAAGATGGAGACCGGTCGCATTCCGATCCAAGACAATGAAGGATGCGGAGATCAACTACGACGTCCACGACAAGGAACTGTTAGCGGTCATACAAGACCTAGAGGAATGGAGGAGATACCTTAAAGGATGCCGACACACAGTACGAGTTATGACGGTCCACAAGAACCTGGTCACCTTCATGACCTCAAAAAACCTCAGTGACCAGCAAAAATGATGGGAACAGAGAATACGTCAGTTCGACTTGAAGACATACTACCAACCAGGCAAAGAAAACGGGAAAGCCGACGCACTCACCCGAAGGGCCGGAGACCTACCAACGGCAGGAGATCCAAGGCTCATCAACACCCCTCAAATACTACTTCCGAAGGAGCAGTATTGGGAGGAAATCAACGAATTGGAACTAGTGGAATTCCAGGACATGGACGAAGGAATAATCCAGGAAGCAAGCAAAAAAGACAAATACATACGACAAATCAAGGAAGCATTGGATAAAGGAGAAAAAGAGATGAAAGGGGTAGCACTCAGGCTATCCCAATGGAAGGACGAATACCTATGGTACCAAGGAAAGATATGGATACCAGACGACGAAGGGCTCCGGACAAGTCTTATCTACAACCACCACGATGTTCCACAGGCAGGACACGGAGGAACGGCGAAAACTACGGAGCTCATATGCTGCAAATATTATTGGCCAAATATGAGGGAAACGATCAAACGATAGGTCACGAATTGCGACACATGTCAACGGACAAAAGTGGTTCGACATGCACCTTACGGACTTCTACAACCAAACGAGGCACCTGACCGACCATTGAAATCAATCGCAATGGATTTTATCACGGATCTGCCAATATCGAACAATTATGACACCATTTTGGTAGTCATAGACCGCCTGACCAAAATGAGTCATTTCATACCATGCCGGAAGAATCTAGACGCGAGACAGTTTGCAAATCTCTTTCTACGAGAAATAGTTCGACTACATGGAATCCCACGAGATATCATCACGGATCGAGGCACACTGTTCACATCAGACTTGTGGAAGGACACCACAATGAAAATGGGAATCGAACGACGACTCAGGACGGCATTCCACCCACAAACGGATGGACAAACCGATCGGACCAACGCCATATTGGAACAATATCCGAGCATACATCAATTACCAACAAGATGATTGGTATGAGGCATTATCGCTAGCAGAATTTGCATACAACAACGGATATCAGGAAATGATCAAGACGACACCATTCTATGCAAATTACTGAATCAACCCCGAATACGAGACAATCGGTCATCTGATGCAAACAAAAAAGATATCAACAGAAGATATGAGGGAATTACACAACACACTACGAAGCGAGGTGGTGGCGGCACAATTTGACAAAAAGTATATTACGATCAACACCGAAAACCCGATCTGAATCTCAAGTCAGGAGACAAAGTCTGGTTGTTGCCGCGCAACATCAAGACGACGAGACCATCGAAGAAACTGGATTACAAGAAAATTGGGCCATTCAAGATAGTGGCAAAGCTTGGCAGCAGCGCTTATAAGCTGGCTCTGCCACCCTCGATGAAGATACATGACACATTCCACATCTCACTTCTCGAACAATACCAAGCTAACAGATTCCCCTCACAAATACAAACTCCTCCTCCGCCTATCGAGATAGACGGAGAAAACGAATACGAACTCGAAGAGATCATCGACTCGCGAGTATATCGAAACCACTTGCAATATCGAGCTAAGTGGACAGGATATTCACCAGAACACGACAAGACCTGGTACCCTGCAGAAAATTTCAACAATGCCGAGCTCGCAGTTCAACAATTCCACTCCAGCTACCCAGGAAAGCCAAGAATGGGTACAAGTGGAGTTCCCACAACCAACCGCTACAACACTCAAGGCCGAAGAAGGATGGGGCGATTACGGCAATCGCAGCTTGGGCCCATTTCCGCCTACTAGCCCACCATACTCGGGGCCACCAGAATCAGAGCTGAACGCCGACCAGCTCGAGGCACAGCGGAATATGGAACGGAACGAGCATCTCAGCCTATCGTGGATGGACTGTTATGACGACGAATGTCAAGTCCACATCGGCGAAAAACAAGGAGGGAATTGGTTTCCTCAAAAGCCGAAAAGGAATAGCACCGATCAAAAGGTACACTACAAAACGCTGTATGAATCGGCAACAACTCCTCCTCGTCCTCCTCCTCCGACCAGACCTAAGCGAAGGTCGCATTCGGAGATATACACTTGGGAAAAGGGTTTTAAGGACACTTGTCGTGTCCACAAGAACGACAAAATCCAAGCGGGATATTATCCCAGACCAGGAGGGGCTCAAGCACCGTTGAGCAGGGAACACGAAATAACGAGGAGAGGAAGACAAGCCGTGAGGAGACGGCTTGAGGGGGAGAGGAGCATGAACGAAGAGGAGGAGAGAAGGGAAAGAGAAGGAACAGTTCAGGACGTCGACAGCCTATACAAGCAGATCGACGTCCTACTAAGGCGAAACGAACACCTCGAGAACATGATACGACTACAAGACGAAACGATCAACAATCAGCAGAAAAAGATTGCGGATCAATTGAGGTCGCTCGAGGTCGCGAACACCAGGCTAGGAATAGTGAGAACGTCGTGGAGGAACGAGGAGAGTATCAACCAACGACTAATGAGGCAAATTAAACGCCTCGGAAATTTGATGTTAGATATTGGGAAATAAGCATCGAGGGACTGATGCTAGGGGAGAAGGGAGCTAATGTCAAAAACCTGACTAAGCGAGGAATTTGGTTTCAAATGACTCATGGTTATGAGTCATAGGTTTGTGATTTGTTTCACAGGACTCGCATTTGGGATATCATCGGTATAAAGTTATTGGTTGATGTTTTTCACATGACTACGATTGTGGTCATATGATTTATGAACTTTCGCACATGACTCACATTACGAGTCATGGGTTTCACTCATATGACGTGAGTTGCGCACATGACTTGTTATTTGGATTAAGATTGGTTAGGGTATGTTGCGCAGTTGACTTGTTAGAAGTCAGCTGATGGATTTCGCACATGACTCGCTACGAGTTATGAAGTCGTGTGACTCAAGGGTATGAGTCACCAGGGTTAGGGTTGTGGGAGGAACGCCTATATAAGAGGGCCATGACTGACGAGTAGTTAGCCTCGTTTCCTTAACCCCGACCCAGACACAAGGAACACGAAAAAAGCAACCTCGGTCATCGTCACGGTCCACCCGGATCACCTCGACGATATCCTTAAACCCTTCTATCT
>QOVD01000002.1:0-11701 GCA_003521225.1 Tuber microsphaerosporum | reverse complement strand
TGTTTGAATTTTCATGATTTGTTTGAGTTGGGGTGAGTTTGGGTCATTTTGTGTTACCATTGATGATTTCTTACCCTGAGTTTGGCTATAGAATTTTCATGATTTGTTTGAGTTGGGGTGAGTTTGGGTTTTCTTGTGTTACCATTGATGATTTCATACCCTGAGTTTTGCTATAGAGGGGTGGTATTGTGAATGACCGGCTCTCACCGAGGATTCCTCACCATACACAACCCTCACGCCAGATGGAGAAAGAAGATGTTAGAAGAGTAAAACTAGATTGTCCGTTGGATTTGAAATCGGTGAAGCATGCGGCAAGAGGGGTAGGACACGTAGGCAAGCAGGGTAAAGAGGGAAAATCAAAGAGAGATATGATGAGTAACTAGATGGCCTGACAAGAGGTACAAGTCATATGATGTTCGTACAACAGTAGTTACTGATTCTTTGTACTTAACAAGTCCTGTTCATGCTCAACTTGTGAGAATAAGAAGTAACTGAAAATCGTCTCTCTCTCATACACTTTATTCTTTTCTAAGCATTCACATATACGATCGGAGAATACATCTCAGAAAATAAAACATACCAGCTTCTGAACTCTCTGTCTGTAAGAGCCATTCTCCTACATTTTCGACTAGGCCCTCTCGAACGTCCTATTGGCGTAGCCTAGTCTCTAGGGGTGATAACCAGGTCAAAGCTTTGAGGCCGGTCTCCCGGAATGGTTCAGTTGTTCCACACGTCAATGACCGCGTTCAAAGAGTTGATATTATTAGTGAAAGGCTGAGACACCTTCTATTTTTCGCCCCTTACAATACAGTATTATAGACTGTCGTAATGGAGTAGGTGCCCACTAAAAGCGCTAGGGGCTAGAGAGCGGCAGGGTGTTTTGTGGGACCTCGTGGGCACCTCAGCGCCACCCCATCAACCTCCCCCGAATTTGCTCCCACAACACCCTTTTTATTCCTACTGTATTGGTAGCAAATTACACCTCTCTTGGTTCTATCCTTTAGCACACGACAAATCTGCACTTTGATGGACGAACACCCTAGAGCGCCTCCGGTAGAATCAGCAAACTTGGCATATTTTACAAGCAGGTCAAGCCTTACGAATGATTCCACTCAAAAGTCGACTCACCATCTAGCCTAAGTTAGCACAGGATAGTTCTTTGTGGTGTCAATACACTCCTAAAAGCTCTTCCTGCAACCCGTACAAGGTGCGGTGAAAAGATGAGGAGCCTTTTGTTGATATCTGTCGAGCCTGCCAAGTATAGCAGCCATATAGCATAATGTAGTGCGGTACCATGGTAGCTCGTTGCTTTCACTATATATTACTCCAGATTTCCAGCAGTGGAGGAGCTCGCCAAAACGAAATACTGTTAGAAAGCTAATCTCAGGATCACCAAGGATCTAAGATTTATCACTCTACTAACCGAGCCTGCAGAGCAAATCTCCAGTGACACTTTGAATATTCTATAACGTAAATCACGGGAATCCCACTCAGAACCGGGATACCGCTCACTAGCGGCACCAAGGGAAAATGGTACCTACATTTAATTATCTCTCTGAATAATAGAGATATCACTCTGGAAGTCCAGCTACTACTACTTTGAAATATAGAGAATCAGGAAATCAGGTTTTTATTTCATATTATTAAAGTGCTATTCTCGTATAGTGGTTTTAAGAGTACTTATTCAAAAATACAATTGAATACTTTACTAAGACTATAAAAATTGAAAAACCCCCAAGAAGGGCATTCTGAAATGGATATAAGGAAAGTATAAGTCTTATATATATATAGTAAGCTTGTTTTAATTTACTTCAGGAGCTTTATTTGGAGTAGTAGTAATCAAAGAGAGGTTGAATACTATATACAGATTATATCAATTTTGCCCAATGATATCTATATACATGGTTAATGTATGGGCTCAATTCCGTAAAATGTACTTTATTATGGTTGTTTGGGTAAGTATACAAAGTTTGAAGCAAAATAGATAAGTTTTCTACAATCTGTGCTTTGATTATAATTAAGCTTGCAAAAACATTAGATAAATTCTTATACTAGCTTAAACTACAATAACCAATTATTCTAACTAACATGTAGTTATCCAATACTTTTACAAAGTCTAGCAAGCCAAGATTCACTGTTTATGGTAAAGTAAAATGATAATAGCTCATAAGATTATATGTTAAATGATTTTAGTTAAAGATCAATATTGCAGTTCTTAGAACTTGATATAAGAGGATAAACTTGTTTAATCAGTATACAAACTAACTTCCTTGATCTCTTAATACTTATAAATGCATGAATAGAGATTTATTTATTTAAATATTTTGTTTTAACAATTTCAGAGGTAGATATAAGCTTACCTACTATATAGTATTACCACTTATAATATAGAAGGAAAAGGATATCAAAGGGATTGTTGTTTAGCTTCAAACACTATGTACTTACTTAAATATTCATAATAAAGTACATTTCAAGGAATTGAGCTCATACAATAACTGAGTATGTAGATATGACAGGGCAAAATTGATATAATCTGTATGTAGTATTCAACCTCTCTTGGGATTACTACCACTCCAACAAAAGCTCAGGAGGTAAAATAAATCCAGCTTACTATAAATATAAAAGACTTATACTATCCTTATATCCATTCCAGAATGCCCTTCTTAGTGCTGTTTCAATTTTTATAGCCTTAGTAAAGCATTCAATTGCATTTTTGAATAAGTACTCTAAAACTACTATACTAGAATAGCACTTTATTAATATGAAATAAAAACCTGATTACCTAAATCTCTATATTTCAAAATACTAGTAGCTTGACTTCCAGAGTATTATCTCTATTATTCATAAAGATAATTAAATCTAGGTACCATTTTCACTGGTTGCCACTGGTGAGTGGTATCCCAGTTCTGTACTGTATCCCCATAATTCACATTATCCTAAAACATTCACACAACTACCTCAATTAGTGCAGTGCGTGGAAAGATCACCCATCACCAAAGGAAAAGAACCTTAACTCTGCTCCAGTCTGTTCATAGAATCTCCTTCAATTGGCCACTATTATTCATTGACTAGGTGACTTAGTTGACACTCCAATTTCGATTATTTGTTTTGTAAACCCGTCACAAATTGTCAGTCACTAAGCTTGGTCTTCGAACTATTGTGAAGCCGCAGGATTGTTAGAAGCATCCTGATAACATCACTGGTATGTGGGATGTGGTATGGACTCATGTAAGGAGGTGTTATGACTAGTTTGGAATGGAAACAGGGGCGGTATTGATTGAAATAGAATCAGGAGCGGTATGGATTGGAATAGAATCAGGAGTGGTATGAATTGGAATGGAACGAGGAGTGGTATGGATTTGAATAAATGGACTCACTACATGGATATCTGAGTAGGTGGGTTTTTTCTGGTATATAGCTGTTACCACGTTTGGTGATAGAGGAAGTTTTAAGTTAATAAATGAAAAACAACTCTCAAGCACACAGGAAAACACATACCTCTCATACAAGTACTTTACTATATTCTTCTATAAACTTCAGATTATACTTCATGAACTCTAATTTTACATAACATATCAGAGCACAACAATATTCAATAATAATTACGGCAAAGGCCTCCAATGCCACAGAGTTTTGTATTTTATCCCTCCAATGCCACAGCGCCCTCTAATGCCACAGGATCTTATAAGACTGAATGGTGATCTGATAAGAAAGTGTATTGTAGGGGGGGTTTATATATTTTCTATAGTGCTACTAAATCTAAGATACAAGACTCGGAGAGTAGGTATAGAAGATAGAGAGTATACTGCTAAGGGCTTGTTTGGCAAAAATAGAACTGTTCCTTTAAATGAGTATATCAGTTGTGAAAATAGTTATAAAGAGAAGGGGTTCTAAGAGTGGGGTTGGCGGCATGTAGCGGAGTTGTGCCCAGTTCCCCGGCAGGTTGAACAGCGAGGCTTGGAACGTGTAGGAAAATCAGGAGGAATATGGTTTCCCAAAAGCTGGTGTTGCTGTATCTGACCCGTATGTAGTCTTTCTTTGCGTAGACGTACTCGGGAGAGGCGAGTAAGGGGATGTTCAACCTCATTTGTGATTGGAATTATCTCATGAACTGGGACTGCAGGTGGGAGTGCCTCAATAGGTTCCAAGTTTGATGTATCTACTGGTAGAATATTGGCCTCATAGGTTGCTCTCCAGGTAGCCATCGATAGAATATACCGTAAATAATTTTGAATTGGCTAGAGAGTTCTGTATTACCATATGTATTTAGAGTAGTAAGGATAGGAGTAGCATACTAAGTGAAGACTCAAGATGGAAGTAAGCGCATGGCCACAGGGGATCCCGTTTTCTTGGTAGATGCCACAGGAGCAAATAGCTGTCTCGAGGTTCACTCTCTTGACAGTGCCATTAGGTTGCGTAACATGACCTTGAATAAGATCAGCTATTTGAACATTTTGCCGTGCCCATATTCTACTCTCTCCTAAAGCCTTGGTACAAAACTTGGTATAAGCAACTCCCTCACCTAAAGTAAAAGCAGATTGATAGCGATCAAATCTTTGCCCCATAAGCTTGTGCCAAATAGAGTTAAGAAGTTCCACAATAGACATTTCGCGGTCTAACTTCAGTGAGGAATTGACTGATTCCACAATGTTGGAGGTATCATGACCATATCGTCTACCAGGAAAGAAGGCATGTCCCCAAAGGGTAGCTCAATATTATGAAGATACTCTGCTGCTGCTGGCTTGGTTTCCTGCAGTGCGAGGATGGCGAACTCGTACTTAGAAATACTGCAGGCTTGGGCAATTGCCCAAATATTACTAGCCAAACCTCTCCCATAGCACGTAATAAAATTCTCTTTTAAATGCTGGCAGCAAAAGGCACGAATAACAGTAGGTGCCAAAACATTAGAAGCCGCAATAAGTCCTTTATCCCTATCACTTATCAGGGTAGTTGCTTCAGTAGTTATCTCCAGTATTGCTAATTGCAAGTTCAAAAGGAAATATTCCCAAGAGGAAGCATTTTCACTTTCAACCACAGCCCAGGCAAGAAGTAATATATGGCCATTTGCATTGATAGTCACTGCTAGGAGAAGAGTTTAGATAAATTTAGTCTTCAGAAATGTCCCATCCACAGCAATAAAATGCCAGCAGTGTCGGAAAGACTCTCGTGACTCAGCTGGACAGATAAGAGTCTTTGAAAGTGGTTGGTAATATAGTAGCTTGATAGGCGAATATAGGTAGTAGGATTGGACTGCTGAATCGCAGCCACATAGCTAGGAAGCAAGCAGAACCCATCTCTCTGACCTTCAAGACTGTCTTCCAATACTGCATTTTTAATTCGACTAGTAGACTTATATGGTAAAGTCTCACCAAATTGGACTCGAAAGCACTCTATAATCTCCCGTGGCTTGGTTGCTTGTGTAATGTTGAGATACTGTGGAACGTGTCGGCATAGCCAGCTGAGTGAGCTTGAGACAGAATACCGCTTTATCCCCTCTGCTGGAAGGCAATTATGCTCAGCATTTAACACTGTGATTTTAACATCACCCTCCTCTGTTTGGTTCGCTCTGATGCGCCATTGACATTCAGGAACCACACAGGGATAAATCACCCGCTCATGATCTTTATCAGCAATCTTGAAAGAAAGCTTTTCCTTCACTGACCAGTCCTCAACTAGCTCCTAGAGGTCAGTAAATATATGAAACAATTCTCCTAGTGCCGGCGATGCAGGAAGTTAGGCGAGAGCAGACATTTCTGGTAATCAGACAGGAGGTTTGGCAGAGGGTGTAGTCGTTGTCAAGATGGCATACCAATTGACTAGTACTCACACTATCGAAACCCGGCCCCCCCCGTACTTTACACCTTGTTATCAGATCAGCGTTCAATCTCATAAGATCCTGTGGCATTGGAGGGTGCTTTGGCATTGGAGGGATAAAACATAAAACTCTGTGGCATTGGAGACCTTTGCCGTAATTATTATGATACCATATAGCAACTTGCCGTCAACCTACCAGAACTAGTTAGCTTAGTCAAAACAAACCCCCCCTTTAATCTCGATCAAGATGGCAGGGGGGTTACTCATAGCCTGATTTCATTTTTAAAAAAATATATGGCTGGCCCCAGCAACTCCAGTAAGGATTTTGTGGCGCGATCGCCCAAAACCTTACGCAAAACAGGGCTCTATGTTTAAAATACCATAATATACCATGACTGGGGTGAAGTTTCAAGCCACGGTTACAAGGGTATGATAGGAACATAGGGAGTATGACAGACAGGGATATATTTGGCTGGTTAACCTAAATAACTGTTCCATAACTTCTTGTCAGACCATGGCACTGCCAGTTTTGGCATGAGGTTACACAAAAATTAACTATTTTTAAGCAACATAACCCTGCCAAGCCCCCATTTTTCGAACTAGAAAAAATAATAAAAATCAAGTCTCGATCGGGTCAATTTTCGGGAATTTTCCTATTATTTTTATGTTTTTTTTGGATGCCTGATTGAGGTATTCAGAGTTCAGAATAATTATTTCTATAGAAGCCACATTGTGGTGTAGGAGAATCAAATTTGCGCAGAGGAGGAGGTCATAGTTTACAAACTTCGCCCTTCTCATGGTATATCATGTTATTTTAAACATAGACCCCTGTTTTTCATGGTATTGTAACCGATCGCTCGATTTTGTGGGCATAGCTTGGCTCCTTAATGGCGCCCCCAGTTCCAAAAGGCGCTATCGCCAGGCATCAAATTTTGGTCCGAGATACAGTTTTTCGGTGTCGTGCCTTATTGCTGTCATTTCCAGGACGGTATTAGTGATAATACGGCAACGTATAATGCAGTATTATTCGAACCCGACTGTCCCAGGGGAAGGTAAATTTTTCTTACCCGGCTCACGAGATCATATAGGTTCGTGACGAGCAGACCTCAGCGTGATTGAGCGCTGTCAGAGCAAAAAATAAACAATTGAAGTACCGGCAGGCAAAAGGAGACTCAGCGGAGATGAGATACCTCAACCCGCTCGTAAACCGATATAGCCCCGCATCGTGCAATGTTCAATCACCCTTATCAAATTAATGTACAATACAATATATACTTGAAAATCTCGTTAGGAATCTAACCTAGCCACATGCGCAGATAGGGATCTAGGGCATTTTAGCCGCGCACCTGTGACTCATTCCAGAGACTATGAAAACAATTGTTGAACACTATTCGGAAAAGCAGCCTTCTTACCCTATTCAGCGAACTGGGTTGAGGGTGCGCAGGTTGAAGCATACCGTACTCGCGTAGGATAAGTATTTTTCCTACAAATAGCTCGTCATGCACAGACCGGCTTCTGAACCGTGCCGAAGGTTTAGCGTACAGCGAGTCTTTGTAGAATTGGGGCTGATTTCACGGTTAAGAGACCCTTAAGTGTATTAGCTTTCCTTGGCAGGCAAGACTGAAATGCGCGGAGAACATTCCAACCTCACTTTTAATCCCACACCCGGAAAACTTTCCCGATAAGGATGACCTTCATTTAATCATGTTCACTGCAGAGCCCAATCATCATAATACCTAACTTAATAGTTACCAACTAGCGGTTATGTCCCTTTTCACGGGTGCCAGATATATTTGCACCGCATGTTTTCGCCTCTTACCTATCGTATCCACACTCCAGAGCAGATGGAGGAGGAAACAGCAAATTGTAGAAAGAAAAGAATGAGCCAAGAAATAACAATGGAAGTAAATGTGGTGGAAATTACAAGCCACGCCGGCTTAGCCCCACTCTAACGCTAAACTCCGTATTTTAAAGAGGAGTTCACAACCCCTGACTTAACTAATTAAGAAAAATCTGGATAGAGGGTCTAATAGGTAAGTGATTGATATGTGCATTCCAGTCGGGTGTCATTGCCCTCCACTATGAAAATATCAAAATTTAGGACTAACTGGGTTTTCTGTGGCAGGCTCCGGAGACAGGGGTAGGGTAAGAGAAGGGGAGTGGCGGTGACGAACAGGTTCATGGGGTTGAGGTCCTTTCCAAAATGGCATATAGGAACACCTGTACAATATTCGAAGGCGGCAAGGAAGACGATGCTTCCTAGCGCTTAAGCAGCGCTGTGGGTGGAAGAGGTTGGAGGCTGAAGTAGAGCTATCACTCCCTCGTGACCATTTTATGTAGCCCACCAGAGAGGTGTTCGGCCATGATTTGTCCAGCTTGTCGCGATTAACATCGTCCTGTCCAAGGAGTATTTTCACTACTCCCTCGCTTCCATTCTCAGCAGCCCGCGCGAGCGAAGTTTGGCCGAACCTGTTTGGTTTGTGGTGGTTAACGTCGTCCCATCCGAGGAGTCATTTCACTACCCCTCGTACCAATGGTCAACAGCACACCAGAGCGGTACTTCCTGGAACCGCTTTGATTTGTTGGGGTCGACGTCGTCCCATCTAAGAAGTAATTTGACCACTCCATCGTGCCCATTGTGGGCAGCCTACAGAGTGGCGTATGGCCATACCGACCTAGCTTATCGGGGTTGGCGTCGACCTGTCCGCAAAGCGCTTTCACCATTCTCTAGTGCCCATTCCAAGCAGCCTACAAGAGTAGTGTTTGGCCTCCATTGTCTTGTTTATTGGGGTCGACGTCGTCATGCGAGGGAGTAGCATTTTTACCACTCCCTCGCACAGTGAGCACCCCACAGGAGGGGGGTTCTGCTGCACCAATGTAGCTCGTTGGGGTCAACATCGTCCGCACCTTCTTAAGAGCCGGTCAGTGCATGGCGTGCCATTTCTGGGAACGATACTCAGCTTCCCTTGGTATACTTTCCCCAATCCACCCACACTCAACCCGGTCCCCCGAATAGGTTAAGAAGGCTGCATTTCCGAAGAGCGCTCAAAAAATATTCTCATAATCTCTACTTTGGGCTAAAGTTGCTCGAGATCCCTACTTGCGTATGATAACTAAATGCACAAGGCGTTTTTCAAGTATATCCGCTATCCTACCTCACTTTGATAAGAGTGATTGAACTGTTAGGAAATTGTTGTCGTGCTCTTGTATTCTCTGTTCCTCTTGCGTCACCCCCTATCTCTCCTACTTCTACGCCCCCTCCTTTCTTTCTCTTCTCTTCCTCTTTCTTTCTTAATCCTCTTCTTATGGTCCTATAAGTAATAAAGTTCGTCTGCATCGGAGACCGCTCTCCCCCCAGTTACCCGCGACACGGTTCGCTTCCCCTCATTCACTCCTGATAACCTCCAAATAAACAGTCAACGATGCTGGGTAGTATCCACTTACGAGGGGGTGGAGATATCTCATCTTCCCCAAGTCTCCTTTTGCCTGCTTCAAATTTTTTTTTCCTCTCAGAGCATTTTGTTAATGCTCAGGTCAGGCAGCACAAATCTACTGTATATCTCCCAAGCCAGATAAGGAAACTTTGCCTTGCGCTAAGACAGTACTAGAGTAGTAGTCGAATACTCCCTTTACCACATTATCACTAATATCGTCCTGTAAATTATAGCCAGGAGGCACGACACCGAAAAACGGTTTCCCGAACTATAACCTTTGATGTCGGATAATACCGTTTGCTACTATTAGAGCCCATGTTGCACAACGTGCTGATAAATTAAGGTTCCTCACAATGAGCGAATTTTATATCTCCAACCTCGCAGATACTGAAAAAGGGTTTGACAAAGGAGTTAAATGTGAGGCTTGAGTTACAAATGAGGAGGATTACGTGCAAGAGGATGCTACTATAGAGCCATGCTAGGCCCACAAGGTTCTTATCAGTGATGTCGAGGGCAAATCATGTATTTTAAAAAATAACCCTGAATTAGGTTTTCTTTTCCACTTCCCTCTAGCCACGAATATTCGAGTGCCGGGAGACTTTTGCCGGATTTGGTTGAGCAAGTTAAGAAGCTTAACTCGATGTTCCGCCACACGTTCATCTAGTGCGTCGATATATGTGAATGTAAGCTTTTCGAAGGAGGTGGTTTGCAGCATCCTCACAATATTGGGAAGTTGGGGTCCCCGTCCACCAATAACCTTCTTTTGCTCTTCATAAGCTTGCCCAGGGTTCCGAATAGTCCAACCGGTCAAGTCTTGGAGGCAGGACCCAACTAACCAGTTCTAATGATTTCAATTACTAGACTTGACTAACTCAGCTGGTTTGGTCTGGTTCGGACAGGTCTTAGACCAGTCTTTATTAAAAGATGATATAATCATGTATTATCACTCACTTAGCGCTCAGAAAAGCTTTGACACTCGTGAATCTATTTTCACCGCCCCCAATCTAAGCGACTCTCATGAGATTCTACAGTATACTCCATGAAAACAATGAGTTTAATTAAGATAATCTTCGCCTGAATGCTCTGCTACTTTAGCCTTGGGGTTTCATTTTGCTTCTCACCCTTGACATTCGCGATTTGGCTGTTACCATTTAGCGGATAAGGCCTAAGCGGATGCACCATCTATCACTCAGTTTTTGCCCAGTCCACCATGTTGATATAAGGTTTCTTTCTCCTCTCAAATGTTTCTTTCAACTTGATATAGTTTGTATTCAAGCCGGGTACCAGTTTGGACTTCTTTATACATTCCTTTATTTCTTTTGTTCCTATTTACATTCTTTGAATGCCTTTGTTCCTTGTTGGGGAATCCCGATGGTAGAGGCAGGACTGAACCGCTCCTCTATTTAGCTGAACTGTATCTTTCTTGTTACTCAAGCAGTAGTTCGCTCAACAATAATCAATGATCTTTACTACTGGTTATTATCACTTCTCTATTAAAACAATTGCGCATTGCTACACACCAGTCTGACTAAGCCCGGTCTAGTCAGTTCCAGCAACCACGACTGTCCAGTCAGTCTAATTTCCGCCATTGGACTAGACTTGACTGTTGACTGGACTGGCTGGTCCAGACCAGTCTTTCGCGGACAGTTCGGAACCCTGAGCTTGCCCTATTTCCCCGGTACCTCTCCTAGCCTGCCAGCAGCCTGTTTAAGCAGGGCGCCCCCGTTGATGACTGCTCCTTCTAGACTGCCCGCCACATTTTGCCCTTTGGCCTTATCGCACAGGCTGTTTATTAACAATGAGATAACATCACAGCTTGTCAGCACTTGTCCCGTTCTTTCCATCCCTCCAGGTTCGCCCTTGTTACCTAACATAAGTCCAAGCGTCGCAATTGGGTCTCGGGCTTTTGGGCCGGCCCGGGCCTAAAACGGGTTGGGTTGGGCCGGGCTGGGAGAATCGGAGTTTGGGCCGGCCCGGGTCGCCAGGAAGCGAAGCCCGGGTGACCCAAACACAAGCCCAAACATATTCCAACTTTCGTTCATAGAGTCACACGATATCACTCATATCTGATTGAAATCAATGTGAACCCCAGGACTTGCGTCATTCTTAAGAAAGTTGAGGATTTATCAGCCTCATCGGTTGAATTACCCCTTTTTCGAATGCAGTTTAAGGCTGATTCTGCGCACTCTACGATTCTCTGCCTGGTATTCCGCCTTCTTCTGTTGTTAGAACATCCTCAGCTATCAGTGTCCTTTGGACCTAACTCTTTGCCGATGCAGGAACTCGAAGATGATATTAGCGAACTCTCGTCCATCTTCTCATATCCAAGTTCCCCCATGAGCGCCTCTCAAATTTGGCTTCCTGACAGAAGCAATGTTTCGCATATCAACTCGGATGATGAGAATCCAGCGGCGGCTTACTCAATACGATCTTCTCCGAGTCGTATCGCCAGT
>QOVD01000001.1:57254-83101 GCA_003521225.1 Tuber microsphaerosporum | reverse complement strand
CCACTACAATTCTTCTCACCCCCACCAAGTACTCACCTCCGCCTCGCTCTTACTTGTCAATCTCTGCCCCTAAATGCCGACCACCAGCTTTTGGAGAGCTCCCTGGGCTCGTTTCGCCCTTTATCGACAATCTTGCATCATGGCTTATTCCTTCTCATCACCACCCATAATCTCAAAACTATTGCCTCGCTTCATAGCTAGGCAGCCCTTCTCGACCTCGCTAACTCCATCCCTCGCTTCTCGTCCACTTGTTTCAAACACAAACTTCACACCTCCAACTATCCACCGCTCGTGGAACCCGATTTCTTACAAACACAACCACAACCAAGCACGTGGAATGAAGGTGCGATCGGCGGTCAAAAAATTGTGCGAGTGCTGCAAGGTACTGTGATCACGTTATTCCTCGACCCCAATTTTCCTCTCATCATTTCCATCAATTTCGAGCCTCGTCCCCCCCCCCCCATTTCCACTCCGTTTGCTGTCTGTTCTTTTGACCTTTTCGGTTGCGATTCGAGTAGTCCGGCTGACAGCCTTGCAAAACGCCCAACAGTCGGTCCGCAGAAAGGGTAGAGTCTACATCATTTGTAGCAAAAATCCCAAACATAAACAACGTCAGGGCTAGATCCAAACTTTAGGTCATGTTAGATTTAGAGGGAGGTGATCAGTGATCGTTGCACGGAGTCAGTCTCGCCTGAGTCACTGTGATCCGTGGCCTGGCTTGAAACGTTTGTACTAGTACAGGGAAAGGGGGCGTTCCTGTTGTTCAATCCCATCTATCACAAAGAGGCATCAAACGAAAGTCACTACCGGTATAGTAGAGCTGTGTGCGCAAAAAAACTTGGCGCTAGTGGATAATAAATAGGAGCGCATGAACTACAAATTTAAAGGAGTGCTCGGGCAGGATGTCGGTATCCTCCGATAGCTCTTGGGAGCATGAATGGCTATCCCTCAGGCCGAGTGTAAATAACGCATAAAGTGAATACGGTCATTCCGAAGGGGAAAAAACCAACTTCATCCTGACGATCCGGTAGATCAGCTTGGCGATATCTAACCGGAAAAACAAAAGTCCCAGCCCGGAGTTGTGCCTGGGAGGCGCCCGTCAAGAAAACCCAAAAGTACCCGCCCGCTGACTATAGGAAGGAAGGAACCCAGGGCCAAGGTCACCCTCGATCAAAAGGGTATGATACCGTGCCGTACGGAGGGCGGCCGCTCGCTACCTTCCGAAGGCAATCACGTTGCGTCAGTGATCTCTTCAATCTCTATTCCTTCTATGGGCGAGTCGAGAGAGAAAAGTTTTCCAACGGCGAACCTGCCCGCCTGAAGAGAGAAAACAAGAAGAAAAAAAGCCCTTCTCTGTGTGACCAGTTCAATGAGGCAGCCTTGGTTACGCTCACTCTCTCACCGCCTTGGCGTAACTAAACCAATGTTACACTCCTACACAGTACCAAAAAAAAAAAAAAAACAGGATGAGGTTTATCCATCAGTTGGGTCACGTATTATTGTGCTGCTAGCTCGCACTGTGCCAACACAAGCAGTCCAATCCATTGCTAACTAGCCCGAACACATAATACACTGCTCCTCAGCCCAAGTCTTTGGACGACCAAACACTTAGATAGAGGCCTACCCCTGCACCGTACACACCATACTACACATACCCGTATGCTACAGAACCATCATATATCCTAGACAGCAGCACTAGTAGCAGCGGCAGTAAATTGACCTACTTCACTACGACTACTAGAATAACTCATCATACATTATCTGTCTGTACATACATACCCATTTCCCCATCCAATTAGCCAACTATCCAGCCCTGCAGTGCGGGCTTCTCTGAATCGGGCCGGACACAAGACGCACGTACAGCACCCTGCCAGGTTTAGATACCCTTTCCTCATTCAAACACTCGACCGGACCATTTCGTCCAAAAACGCCGCACCTTTCCTCCTCTCCCATCAGGCATACTCTGCCCACCTTACTCGGGTTTATTGCTATTAAGGCTTGCTAGACCGGTTTTATTTGATATTATACCGTGGCTAGCCGGGGCTACAAACGAAATTGTATTGAATGTTTTTTTTTGTTTTTTTTTAGCTGCCCTGCCATCATATTGTACCTGTAGTGTGCTGTGCACTCAGTACCATGTTACGCACAAATACGACAATTCCGGAGCGGCCCTTTCCACCCTCCGTCCCTCCCTGGGGTTTGAATATACTTTACCTTCCTTGAAGTGTTTGCTCTGTAGCGCCGGTAACCAGGTCAGGTACACGTAGCCACCAATGAGGATACAAACGTTCGTATAAAGCAAATTTTTTGAGGGTTTTAAACTCATTCATTCGGTAGGACACAATACCATACCATACCATAGTTAGGGAATGGCGTTTAGTGCACCTCGCGAACAAACAGCGCTTCATCGTCATTGTCACAAAACAGGTTCAACGTCAGTCCACCGTAGGCGAAAACCACGTATCTCAGAATCCCACCCCAATTGTAAACTAACTATGCCTTTTTTTTTTCTTCTTTTTCCTTTCTCCCCTTTAGCCCCTGCCCTAGCCACTGCCACCCCCAACAAAAACTCTTGATCCACCCCCAGAGCCGCAGCTCAACCTCGTACAGAACGCTCTGTACTACTCGAGTGATGGCCTATGAATCATTCCTTTCCCTTTACCCAAGTCAACCAAACAATACCGTGAAAGTTGTAATAATCGAGTCTTGTGCTATGCCATTGGGCTTGGCTCCTCTGTTAGGGTCTGATGTTTTTGGCTTTTGTATGTCTCTCAGAGGGGCTGAGCAGCTCTTTCCTTGCAGCGTTCTTCGCCCCTTTTTCCAAAGTAGGGAATTCTGAACTACATAGCACAAGTCTCGATTACTATAATTTTTATGGTACATAAGAGAATGAAAGAAGGAAAGGACATAGGAATCCACAGCACTCAATCCCAACCCAGAAAAGTGAGGGAAAAAAAAAAAAATGAAGAAAAAGCAATAATCTACCACGCGCATGCCAGAGCATCGTCGCCATTAGGAGTTTTATCAAGGCACAATGAGCAACATATATTGTGACAATATGTATCCTAAGCGGGGCGCAATCTGTCCTAGAGACTCAGACTTAGGATTGGATTTGGGAGTATCCGAAGCACTCCTACTATAATACCTTAGGAAAAAACCCGAGTAGGATAGGGCTCTACATCCTCTCGTAATGGTGGATACTGCACCCATTATATCATACCTATAGGGCCGTCCGCTCAGTGCGCACTAATCCGATTTACCCGTAAGAGGTTCGGGTTGCCTTGCTTAGCCCAATATATCTTGGGTGGTGGTGGTGGTGGTGGCCGGGCTCGTGTTTAATTCCCCATCCCAACGTAACTTAAACTACTTTATTCTCGCTTCGCTTTCGCTTTCACCTTCACTTTATTGATATGGTACTGTCGGCAGTTCACGCTTTTCTCTCTCTCTACTGTGCTGTACCGTGCTGTAATCTGTGGGGGGGGACAGGCTCCCTTTCTTTTTTCTTTTTTTACCCTCTTGCAGGCACAGCCTCACGGGTTATCGGGTTTAGGTTGGTTGGTCAGTCATGTGGGGTCACTCGCCGAGGTGGGATTTCGTTTTGGGGCGGGGGCTGGGGGTGGCTTTTTTTTTGAGGCTTGAGGCTTTGTGAGGCGTTAATCTGGATGAAATCACGAGTGATCACCTCGTCCGTCCTTTTTGTGAGCGAGTGAGTGAGTGGATGGGTGTAGCCTTCGTTTGGTTTCGCGAGCTGTAGTAGGTGGTTTAAAGCTAGCTTGTGAGTTGGTTGGTTGGCCAGTTGGTCGGATTATAATGAGGGTTCGCCCTCTACTCGTACATTTGTCACATGTACGCGGGCCACGGGTAGGGTGTGGGTATAGTAAGTATAATAAGTGACCCGGTACCGTGGGTAGATTGACGTGTAGTCTGGGAGGTCTATGTACCCCACCGTATGGTACAGTATTGCCTTAGGGTAAGGTGCGCAATTGTTTGGCAAGTGGGGTTAGGCGCTGGGGACTTTCGAGTTCTTGGTGAGACTGGGTGTCCGGGGTATGAGAGGGGAAAAAGTGCCTTGCTTTGTGAACGGAGGAGAAAGAAAAGAATTAGGTTATGGGCGAACAATCTATCATGAATTTTCCGGATCTAAGTTACTATGCACACGTCTCGATCGAGTTCAGCCAAAGGCACTCCTTGGACAAAAGCAAATATAGGAGGGGAAGAAAAGAATGAAAAAAATGAAACGAGAAACACACAAGGAAAAACCCAATAGACAGGTATGATATTCTACAGTACAGGAGCTGCGCTCGCCAAGATCCACTCTACTTTTGCTTTTCTCAAACCTCATAATCACCCACCACCACCGAAAGTTGCTGGAAAGTGAAACAAGAAGGAGAAGGAAAAAGAAAAAAAAAAAGATGGATGAATTGCTTTTATTTAATCCCAGAAATGGTCAAGTGAAAATTAGAGGATTCTAAGCACAATTGTTCTCTACAACAACTGCTGGCGCTATGGTTTGTGTACCCGCAGGCTCTGGAGTCTCGCTTCTGCAGCAATAACCTATCCAAAGATCATTAGTATGGTCCTCGTGAGCGTTGGAAAGCCATAGTTATGTCCAATACCTCAACAGCCTGCTGGACCTCCAAAAACAATCTTGCCTCCTTGAGCCAATCTTTGGCCAACACCCTCGCCCACCCACTAAGCTGGTTCATTTCTCTAGCAGCATTGTCGATGTCCCCCTCCTCAAGATAGGTCTCGGTTCTGGTCAAGATACTCTCCACGTCATCCCCCTGGGCAAGCCCCTTCTTCCTAAAGAGAACCTTGCTCAAAACCCAACTGGCAGCATGACCGGCGACTCCGGCATCTTCTGGGAGCAGAGAGGCCTTTCGAACCTCATCAGAAACGCGACGGAAACGATCGATTAGCTGAGTAGGAGTTGAGACGCCCTTCTGGTATGCAAGAGGGTTGATGGAAGCTATGGCTGCCCGAACAACCTCATCATCATCTGCCACTTCCTTCAAGGCGGCTAATTCCCGTAGGAAAGGTTTTGGCTGTTCGGGAGACTCGTACGCTGCCCTGACAGCTTCTAGTGCCACATGCATCTGCTGGGTCTTTAGGTTGGCATCAAGGATATCTGTCCAGGCGGTTGAGAGCTTTGTTAATTCTTCAACGGATCCGCTGAGCTCTTTCAATTTTCCAAGTCGTCCATTTCGCTCACTCTCGACCCGGTCCTCAATCTGCCGAATCCATTTCCTCTTCATTGCAATGGCTTGTTCAAGCAATTCGTTCCGAAGGCGGTGTTCGGCTACTTCGCCGGAGCGTTGAAGCTCTGTGTGAAGTTTCTCCCGGTATGATTGAGCCATCTTCTCGCGTTCTTTCTCGAATTCTTCCCTCCACTTATGCTCAATATTTGTGATTTCGTCGTCCACATTCTTGAGCAAACCTTGGGCAGCGGTGGTAAATTCCAGGTCCTTCTCCTTTACAGTCTTCTCCAAGCCCTGCTTTATGGATGCAATCTGTGAACTCAAGTGGGAAAGTTCTAACTTGGCCATAGTAATAACCGAATCAAACACTTTAGGGGATTCGCTCTTGTTTACAAGAGTAATGATGGAATTGACCACGTTGGCCAAATCGCGCACAACAGGATCCTCCACATCCCTCATGTCAACCAGAGCTATATGCCCTGTCGGGGCTTTTGGCTTTCCTAACTTTTCGGCGGCTTCAACCTCGGCGGCGTCCTTTCTAGGAGGTAAAGGCTTCCCGCCGATGGTCCTAGCAGCGGCCGGCTGTGCATCAGTCCCCGGCCCAACCGGCGCACTTATTGCCTTGCCCCCCTCTTTGTCTTGTTCTACCGTGCCTCTAGAAGAAATGTGAGGTCCATGTTTACCCACATCCGTCACTTTCTTATCCTCGGCAGGCTCAAAGACCTTCCATGTTGCGCCAGAAGCTTTAGGAATAACTACCTTGGGGGAGTCAATAGGTGGTGGGGCAACACGAGAAAGGGCGTTCGGGAACCTCCGGCGGAATTCACGTTCCTCAAAGTAAAGAACAGCTTCTTCCCCGAATGGAATGTACTCAGTGAAGAAATCATGAAAGTTATCAGATTTTAAAGAGTAGAAAACACCACCGGCAAAAGAGAGCCCTGTAAGAAATGTCAATCCAACGACAAAATTCCGCAATCGATGGGTTTTTTTAGGCTGTTTTGGCGGAGCCACTGGAGAAGATACTGGTGGGGGCGGCGGAGGAGCAGAAGATCCAGCACTTGTTGTAGCCGAAGGAGGAACTTTAGGCGCTGGAACAGGCGGGGATGTCTGTGTTTTCGTGGGGGGAGGCGGAGTAAGTGGCACTGGAGTGGGCGAAGTATTTGATGGGGTTACGGGAGTTGTGGTAATCTTTGGTGTGGGAGATATAGGTAAAGCTGCTGCTGCTGCTGCTGCTGCTGGAGGGGGCTTTGCGGGAGTCGCTGGATGTGCACCGCCAGGAAGGACCGGGGATTCGACATCCTTGATACTTCTTTTAGAGTTCGTATCAGGTCGAGGAACTTTTGTATCCGCTAGAAATCTCTAGATAAAGGACGCACAATGTGTAATTGCGATTAGCGAAAGACTCATTAGACAATTCACTATTGCTGTCTCCCCCCAAGAAAAATCGATGAAATCAGAACGTTTATTGGGAGGTATGAATAGATACCTGTTGCTGGTACTGAGTCTGTTGAAGCCTCAACGAATGACGCTGGTGTCGGCTGGGGGTAGAACGGCTTGAAAAGCCAATTACTCTGGCCGAAGCCGATGAGGACAGGCGCAGCATTATGAATTGGCGAGATGCTCTTTAGCCAGAACTATGAAGCGAGTGTGATGAAGAGGAAGAGCAGGAGGTGATGCGCGACAAACGAAAATCACAAGGGTCAAGGAGGGCTGGGGTTGGAGAGCTGGTGTTGGAGGGGAGGCGGAGATGCCGATTGATCACAATTAACGCTCGACAATCTTGAAGGAGGGCTTTCGCGATGATGCCGAGACATCCCGCGAGCTCCTCCGGCCTACTTTCCTGAAGTTACCATAGTTTTTCCTTTGTCTCCCCCGAGGTTTTTTTTTTCACCCTTTACCTCCCCCATCATCAAGATTTAATTATATGAATATTCCCTATCTATATGCAGGGAATGAGAAAGAAAGAAAAAAAAGGACTCTTTATAGATAGAACAGTTGGTGCAGTCAAGCCACTACTTTCCTTCCGTATTGTACCATGCACACAACCTATAGTAAATCACAGTACAGTACACGCCCTCACTACGAGAGAATCTATCCATCTTTCAATAACATACATGCTCTCTCAAATTAGGTGACACTTCTTATTTTCCTATTTTTTTCTTCGAAAAAGAAGGAAAGGGCTCTTAAACAAAATCTTGAGAAGGAACCCCAGATCCAAATAAAGATGCCAAAACTCTACTATGGCAATAGACTGTACTAAAAAAGAGAACAGCTAGGAATAGTATCAGTCGTAACAGAAAGAATTGAAAAGTGCACCCAACATGAGAAGGAAATCCCAGGGTACTGCCATTTATGATTTTCGAGATAACTTGGCGAAAGAAGATAGCTTAGCAACATCGCAACGCAACCCACAATCCACCATAAAGACACAAAAAAGCGAAATTCGCACGAGTGGGTCCTGGTCAGGCGCCTGAACCTGCATCAACACTCGAATAGCGAGAAGGGGGAATGGGGGTGTATGCAATGAAGATGAAAAAGAGTAAAAAAACAGCATTGCGTATCTTCCCTCAAACTGACCCGCCATTGCCGTTCCCAAATATCATTACTACAATCCTTCGTTCACCGGCCGCAGTATAGGATCCCACACAAGTCCACTACCATAAGAGATGACTACCGAACAGAGAGACTAGGCAAACAGGAAAAGGAAAAGAAGAAAAAAAGCACAATAGAACACCTTTGATCCCATCCATGTACACATTGCCCTAGGGTCACTCAGCAATTACACCCGTGTTGCTGTGCTGCGTTTGCACTACTCAAATTGACGCCTCGACCGCCAGCAGCACCAGTTCTTGTTGCCCCCCTAGGCCCTTGCTGGTCCAACGGCAGCTTCTTTGCGATAGCAGTGAAAAGTTCTTTGACGTTTTCAGCGGTCTTTGCTGAGGTCTCGAAGAAGAGGAGGCCAGCTTCTCGCGCATACGCTTCGGCCTCGGTAGTTTCGACAGCTCGTTTTGAAGGAGAACCTGTTGGCGATGCAAGATCAAGCTTGTTACCAGCTAAAGCAATAACAATATTCTCATTCGCCTGACGTTGGAGTTCCTTGACCCAGGCCTTGGCTTTGTCCAGCGAAGACTAAAAACAGAGTCAGTTCGTGTTACAAGGGCATGCGTTGACAGTTGACAAAATAATTTAGGCAGCTAACAGCTTGAGTAATGTCGTAGACCACGACAGCACAGTTGGCATTACGGTAATACATGGGCGCCAATGACTTGTAACGCTCCTGACCAGCGGTGTCCCTATAGGAAGAAAATCTAGAAGTTAGATGAGAGCAATGCGAGATCATAACGCATATTGAGCGAGCGGACAGCTACCATATTTCGAACTTGATGGTGGTAGCTTCATCTAGAGCAATAGTCTGTGTAAGGAATGCAGCCCCGATCGTGCTTTCCCGATAATCGTCAAATTGATCCTATTGAAAAATCCGCGTTAGCAACGTTATCGCACAAGTGAAATCCCCTTTTCTGGCTCGTTACGGAAGGCGGTTCCGTTTCAGAGGACTCACTTTAACAAACCGAAGTACTAAAGAGCTCTAAAATTTTGGTTAGATAAGCAAAAGCCACCTCTGAGTGCGCGGAATGAACACCAACCTTGCCAACAGCAGATTCGCCTATTTCAGTCAGATAAAACCGGAAATTTAGAAAATAGCTAAGGAAAGTGATCGGGAAATAAATTTCAACAAGAACGGTGGGGGGGGGTAATCAAAGCATACCTAGAAGGACAAGCTTAAACTGAGCAAAGCGTTGAGACTGAGCAGAAGCACGTGCATGAGACATGGCAGATTCGGATAGATTGATTTTGGAATACCAAGGTAAAATGTGTAGAGAGAGAGTTGAGGGAAAGGAAGGAGTTGATAGAGAGTAAAGACCGAGCCCAGAGGAAAGGTGGCTGAGGGAGAGTGGTCGGCCGGTGTCGATGAAGGCGATACAATGGAACAAGACAAACGACCGGGGTTCCTGTTAGTAGGGTAACGGGGAAGAGTGAAATAGCGATAACTTTATCTTGTTGTTTGCGTTCTCTTTCCCTTCCGTATTTGTATTCTGAGGTTCGAGGTTTGTGGGTTGGTGAAGGTTATGGATGGAGCAAGTGGTACTCGTAGGGTAAGCAGCGAGGGATGGTTATTTCTCCGTTCAAGGGTACTTTTGAGTTGAGGTGACGAAGGGAAGGAAGACGCCAACCACGGCTAGAGAGGGATGAATAAAGTTAGACACTCCACTGATTGGAGCCTCTGAAAGCCAAGCAACCATCTCCAGTGAATCAGCTCCCCTCCTCGCTACACTATCTCTGGACAAAAGTCACCCTAATTGGGTCATCAATATCTCTTTCCGGTAAAGTCGATTGGATTAAACGGTTATAAACGATTCGCTTAGCTTATCCTAGATCCCTAACAGAGATTGGAGGCCTCAAGCATGTCAGTGACGAATGACCTTCTAAGTACGATCATTGCATAACTACTGGTACAGTGCCTGTCCATACTATACATGAGGTGCAGCTGTTTATTAACACTATCCTACTGTACAGTACCTTCTTTATTGACTCCGTCCCCCCTTCCTCACCCCAAACAAACCACCCATACTCTCCTTTGAAGCCCCCCTCCTACATCAAAGCTCCGCCGGTATCTCCTTTCCGTGGAACAGATTCCTGCTTCTAGTTATGGCTTCCTCTATTGAGGGAACTGCTCAGATACAACCAAGCAAAGCTTTAGGATTTCTCGGTATACCCCTGATTGCGCTTTATTGGCTGTTACCACTTTAATAGCTTTATTCGAGCTTCCAAGTTAACATCCTATCGGTTGATAGTTCTTGGTTCTTCTGTATACGATGTTCTTAGCCGCCTTCGTGCTCAGCATCGGATATTTCCCTCCATCTCGGTAATCTATGACTCTGCTGCACCGTTAGCCTCCCCGATCGTAGTCATGCTTGATTCCAACGGTCTACGTCTTCGCTTCGACGGACCAGACCAACGCCTCCGGCTCATCGAAGTGCTTGACTTTCAGAAATCCAGATTGTCCTATAATAGCGGTGAACTGACCAGGCCTGGGACAGGGGTAGGGGGTCCTACATTTCGGAGCATTTATAACAAGCTTTTTGGACCCACGTATCCAGGAGAGTACATAGAGGACCAAAGTGTTTATGTGCTATCGTATCCTGGAGTTGCGTTCTCATTCCCAATCAATAAGGAAGCCTGGAAGGAAGGTGCGGATTTCGTATCTGTGCTCTCGTCATCAGACGCCCAGCCTGCCAATAGCATGGCCATTTTTGCTGGCTCGTCTTGGCTAGAGGCACGAAGTGACTTGTTCACCCGACCGGTACAGAACCCAAGATTATCTCTTGTGAATGGAGCTAGCGCTAGGTTGTCTTCTGCAAACGATGAGATGGAATTCGTCAAGTTTCGTGATGAAAATAAGGTGGAAATAATTCGCCGGCATAACCAACCGTTTTGGATTACATTGCACTCGACCACTCCTCAAGACCTTATCACCGAGCTAGGCCCGCCAAGTGCGATATACCGGAAGCACGATCACAGGCTATCCATTCACAGAACTAGATCCTTATCCGGAGGGGTAAACGGAAGAGGTCACCAAGATGATACAGACGATACAGAGCCAGAAGACGCTCAATCTGATGACGAGGAAGATGCGTCCGACGTCTCCGCGACATCAAATAGCGATTACTTCTACAACTATTTCCACCACGGAATGGATATATTCATATCTGCAACCCGCTCATCTTCACACCCGGTAGCTACTAAAGTCATCCTTCACGGAAACGTACCCGGCAGTTTCGAATTTCAAAGATACAGACGAGCCCGCTGGAGCATAGAGCTCTCGGCAAGCACCAAGAAGGCAAAAGAGCTACGACTACATAGTGAGATGGGATTTGATGAGGCCTTGCCCCTGTTGCGCGAAAGATTCGGTGAAGGGCAGAGACCCATGCCCTTGAACCGGGGGAGTGATTCGCCGAGCAGTAGTTGTGAACTATTGGGCGGATGGGAAGATAATGAGAGTGCAGCGGATAAGGTTGATGTCAAGGGTGTGCCTGGTGGAAGTGAAAGCACATTTGGCAATACAGGTACGGTTTGCTCGTTTTACTCCACCAATCAAGCTAAAGAAACTAATAACCTAAAAAATAGAACTATACGGATTCCCTGGATTCATATTTGAGGTCCTAAGGAATAAGGCGATATCTTCGCTAACGGTATTCTAAGTCAAGGTGTTTTGTATCGAACATAGTTGTTACCGAGGGCTTCTAGTTTTGTTAGACCATTATTTCCACATCCATATCCCGACTCTGCATATATTATTCTCTCGTGTTTCGGCTGTTATACCGTAAAAACTCAAATAGAAGAGTAATGTGCTAGGACGTTGGAATTTCCCTTCTCAGCTACGCGAGAGGAAAAGACCGCAAACTCAGCCCCCAGTTGAGACAAAACAAAAGGAATATGAGGCGCCTTACTAGGAGAGGCAACCCCAACGTCCTAGCACATTTCTCTTCTACCGGTATTTGAGTCTTTACGGTATTATTTTTCTACTCTTTAACTACTGGCGCAGGAATGAGGCATTCTGATTTCCATCCCTCTATCTGGCTGAGGGCCTGACAGATTGTGTGTAATCGATTTATGGAGTTATATCGTTGAATCTGTCCCGCCTTTTCTGTCGTGATTTCTCAAAGCATCATCTCACTACAAGATATATTTCATTAAAAAACAAATAAAATAAAAAATACCGTCGCAGTCTCCCTTCTATGCTAAACTCCGTAGAAATGATCCCCTGCACTCATTGTAGCTTGAGAAAATATCTATCCATCCCCCCACAGCTAGACCTTAGCCTTCCCGGCCGCGCTTTCGCATCCTTCTTCTTCTTCTCGGGCTTGTTCACCACCCTCGCGCCAGTAGATTCCTGAACGACCTCGCGAATAGCCTCCCGCGAAAGGCAAAAGTCCACATGTTCATTAAAAACCGCATCATCGGCCGGTAACAACCTCGTGCAGATCGGACACTCCCACCACTCCTCCTTAGCCGCCATCTTCGGCGGTGGCGATAGGTCCTGCGGAGTGTCGCCGGCAGGCATGCTCAGAGAAGCTTTGATAGCTTCTTCTATAGCAAGTTGTTCCTCATCCTGAACTTCCTGGGATAAGTGCCCGCTCGGTAGTAGCCCATCGAGGGATTCTTCGGGCCAGACCTCCCATTCGGCTTCGCCTTCATCCACTTGCGCGTTCGAGCGTTGGAATTTTGCTGGTGGGCCTTCTTCATCTTGCCCATGCTCACGTTCTTGCTCAGGGCGCTTCCGCTTCATCGACTGGAGAAGGTTCTTCTTGAAAAAGTTGTTAATCTTCCCAGTGCCCTTCTTAGTACTAGATAACTGCGTCACGCGCAGACCCATTAATCTGATCCTCAACGGCTGGAACTCACCCTCAAGCTCCTGCAGCAGCGGCAGAGCAGAATTATACAAATCCTCCGCGGAAAAGATCGAGCGGTGGAGCGCCTTTTGGCGGGAGTGCACCTGATAAGTGTGTAGCTTAACTTTAACAGTGACGGTCCGGCCGGCAAGATTCGCTGCGAGCAGGTCCTTCTCCAGCTCCTGTGCCGTTGAGCGGAGTTTCTCACGCAGCGGCTTGGGGCCGGAGAGGTCCTTGAAGGTGCTCTCGGTGCCCAGACTCTTGCGCTCGTATTCGGCGACCGGGTGGATGTAGGTCCTGCCGAGGCCTAGATAGCAATTTAGTAGGAACGACCACGCCTTCTCGCTAAAGAGCTTGCTGAGGATGCCGCGCAGGGCGAAGACGTCACCCCAGGTCTTCACCCCCACGGCGTCGAGCTCGCGCTCGAATACGCGGCCGACCCCGTTGACTTTGCGCACGGGGAGGGTTCGCATGAAGTGCATTATTGCTTCGCGGTCATTGGGAATGCACTGGTTTGGTAAGTTAGGTGGTGATGAAAGGGTTACGGTAGGGTAGTGATGGTTACAAATTGGCCGTTTGGCTTGTTTTGGTTCGAGGCGACTTTTGCTAGCTATCAACATTTTCTGGCTTAGAATTTTTTGGTAAACAAAGTAGGGAGAGTAGTGGAGAATACCCTTGCATTTGGTGCAATTCCAGCAGAAACACTGATTTTGGTGTGCTCGAGGACTTCGCAGCGGATTTGTTCGACAACTTGGTCGGGGGTCATGTCTTTGTGGTCCTCCAAATACTACACTAATAGTTGAGAATCGATTGTATTATAAAGTCAGAATGAAAAAGTGCCGGGAGTAAGAAGACGCACCTCTGTAATGTTCAAAAAGGCCTCATCTACACTCGCCGCCTCATACCTGTCGTCATACTTGACTAGAACCTCGCGAACCTCTTCGGCCTTTGCAGTATACTTGTGAAAACTCGGGGGTAGGAAAACCAGCTGCGGGCAAAGCTCTTAAATAGGTCAGGGTGCCAAGCATTATAGAATTCGGGAGAGTAGTGCCTACGTTTAGCAATATACCCCACCATTCCGCTCCGTACGCCAAATTCACGAGCTTTGTAGTTACATGTGGTCAGGACTCCACCGCCCACCGCCATCGGAACTAGGTTCTGTCAGCCTGAGGCCTCGCAGCCAGGTATCGTACAGTAGGAGGCTGTCTACCTTCTTTGAGCTCTGGCCGATCAAGTTCTTCAACTGATGCATAGAAAGCATCGCAGTCGACATGCACAATGATCTGAGAGAGGTCCCGCGAGGTCTCTAAAGCAGCGATCTGCACAAGTTAGAGACCGAATTTATAAGGCACTTGGAGCCGCTTGTCGTGTTCCCGTTACCACACCTCTTCGTTTACCCTCCTTATTTGTGAGGACAAGTCCAAAGACTCTAGATGCTTTTTCCGTCGCAGGATGATCTCTATGCGTTTCGTGAGCTGCTGGCAGGACCTGATTAACTAAGAGGATCCGGAGAAGGCTGCGTGGTAGAGACATACCTGCTCATCCCTCTTCTCCTCATGCTTGAAAAATTTCGACCCCTTCGAAGCGTTATATATGATTTCGCCAACCTTGTTTTGATCGACCTTGTCCTGTCCAGCCTTGAGCAGTGACGGTCCGAGCAGAGAATGCCGAAGAGAAATATGGCCCGCCCCTTCGACTCTTGGTGGTGGTTTACTATCTCCAGATGCCATACTATAGTTTGTATCTCCGGTATGTCAAAAAGAGAGAGGTCAGAAATGAATCCGTAATTCGAGGGTATCGTAGGGTATAAAGAGCGAAAGTGGGGAATTGAGAAAAGTGTGGCGCGCGTTTGTTTGTTCACATTTGTGGGGGAGACGCGTGCGACGTGGGTTTCACGAGACCTAAAAATTTAGTAATGGCACCATTCCAGTCCTCCAACCAATGCCACGGCTCTTGCTTAGTAAGGGCAGTCCCTGTGTGAGAGAGGCCAGGCAGAGTGAAGGACTGACTTGATACAAACCCATGCTGCGGATTTGCTACATGTTGGTATCTCCGTGGTGTATTTTCGTAGTTTAAAGTAATGTCTCTAGCGGTGCCGTACCGGTAGCTCATGCTATGGTATGGTATGGGATACTGGGAGTGTTTCCCCCTATCAAATCATGCTCACGAATTATCACTCGTAATCCACCAAGCAAGCTAGCAAATGCTTTCGAAGAAACACCACTATTGTGCTAATAGTGGAGGGTAAGCGATCAACATGATCCTATACGGCAATGGAGTCTGGAACGCTGGCACCTCATTAGTGATGTCCGCCTTGACCAAGGGAGGAAATGTACTCGAGTATATGATAGTATTACGAATGGGCCACGGGTCACGTGATTAGTAGAATCCACGGAGAGAGAGGCGGCCAAATCTTTCTGGCACCTTGTGGCAACCATCATCTCCTCGCACGCGTGGGGAAGAATTGAGTTAAATGCGGGGGAGAAGTGGGTAGTAAATAATGATAGCGAGAAGAGGAATGACCGGATTTGTGGTGTACGGATGCAAGAGGTGTGTTCTTTTGGTTCAGGCTTCCACACAGAGAGAGAGAGAGAGAGAGAGAGAAGCCAGAGACTGTTTGAGGGATTGCTATGGTGCAAGTATCATCGGTTTGGACTCCGACATTTATCGTAGCCTTCTCGTTTGCTAGTGAAGAAACGAAACACTTTTGGCCATTGCTCTGCTCAACCACTTGCATCTAGAGTGTCTAAATTGGTTAGTGGGAACCGAGGGACTCGAGTAGGAGCTCAAGTCCTGAAGGAAGCCACGAAGAAATAAAAGCACGGGCATATGCATCGCACACAATGCGGTGAAAAATAAATAAAAGGGAGGATATCCCCATAGGCGGCTGTAGGTTCGTGCATACATTTAAATCCTCTTCTACCCTTCTTCCCCTCTGATTGAACATAGCTCCTGAAACCCTATTATAATAGAGCTGCTGGCATCATATCGTGGCAGAAATACTGTCCAAGTCAATCCCTCCCCCGCTTTTACCCTCCTCATACGAGCAGCTCGATCAGCAACACACCGTTCAGGACAACATCCCGGGACATAGCGAGGAAGAAGGGAAATAAGACCATGTGCCCTGAGCAATGAAGGATTGCACACCGCCATGACTGTAACTGCAACTACAATCTCCAAAACTACAACTTCTGATCCAGTCGTTGCCGCTCCCCCGATAATAGCTTCCGAAGCAGGAGATCGCAAGTTCCGAGCGAGGACCCCCATGGCCACGAATAACAAGCCACCCCTCAAATCCCTACGCACCACCAACAACATCGGTGACAATTCTAGCCCCTCCACACCGACCCCGCGTCTTGCCGCCTCTCAACGGCCCGCTTCGAATTCGTTGCATCCGAATGTTACCACCCGCTCTCCTCGATCCGCCGCGAGGAAGGGGAGAGCGGAGACAATATGTTCGCCTGACTCGGAATTGCATGTTCCAGCCGCTCGCCCTTCCTCAAGCTTGGAGCAGCGACCATCGAGTGCAACAGGATCTAGGGTGTCTATGGGATCGGAGACGCCATTGAATTACCGTCAGCAAACTACAACGCGTCCAGCTCCTTTGAGACAGAACTCGTTTACTACTAATAGCAATGGGACTACCCCTAAATTCTTTCATGCAAACCAAGCGAGAGCGACGAGACCTTCGCTACCAGCAAAAGTATCGCCAACGCCCCCTTTGTCTTCACCAAGAACACCCCTGGGGCAATCTGCCAAATTCTTTCACGCCGATAGCATCCCTACATCTGCTCCTCGGTCACACTCTCCTACACCTCCCGTTCCCCCGCCTCGACTCCCAGGACAACCAGGCTTTGTAAATGATTTCATTCAGAACCCTCATGCATATATCAGTGAATTTACTTCTTCAAGATCTTCATCTATGGTAGGTGGCGGCTCTCGGCCAGCCTCTGTTGTCTCTATGACCCCTTCGGCACTCCCGGAACCTCGCAGCCATGTCAAGTTTGTCTATGCAAATGGGACAGAAGAGATTTTGCCTCCCAGAAGGTTGGGATCGGAGGCTGGTTCAGCATCGCCCCAGATAGTTCAAGTTCCATTTTCAAGTTCTCCAACGGGTGCGCTATCGCCTCTTGGCTCCCCGAATCTGGTTGCGAACCCACAGACGCAGCTCTTCAAGAGTCCACACTCTTCACCAAGGTCAAGTATAGATGCTAGCACAAGGCATGGTAGAGCGCTCTCTATTAGTTCAACAATTGATATGATGAGTTTGTTGAAGGGTGAATCTACGGGGGAGGACAGAGATAGCAGTAAGGCGTCTGATGGTGATGCTCTGTCTGCCAAAGCTGCTGCGAAGGCTAAGATCAAGGCAATGGAGGAAGCTGCTGCGAATGCCCGAAGAGAGAGAAAGGTAGATATAGCGTGAGCAAGCAGAAGGAATATTGCTGATAGTTAAGCTTAGGTTCTGGACTTGGAAATATCTAATACTTCCTTACTGGCCATTAATAAGACACTAGAGCGCCAAATGAGAAAGCAGACGGCTGAGCTAAGGCGCTATCGCCGACTTTCACGCACTGGCCGACTTGCCTCACTTTCTAGTGGGGGAAAGAAGAGGAAGAAGGGAAAGATGTTTTTAGGCCATCTCTCTGATGGTGGCGACGAAGAGGTGTCTGACCCTCAGAGCGCGTCTGATGAGAAGGCTAGCGATGTGGATGAGAAAGAAGACGAAGAAGAGAGTGAGGGGGAAAACGGAGATTCACCTGATGAGGACGGGGATGACGAGAAGGAAGATGATGAAGAGAAAGCTAGCGGCACGGCAGCCGCAGGACTGGAAGAAAAGAAAGGCGAGGCGCCGGAGGGTGACCGGCTCGACCTCGACTTGTCAAAACACCAAGCCCTTCTCGAGGCCTCCGCCAAGATGAATGTCTCTCTGAAGCGCTGTCAATACATCACCGAACAGCTCATAAAGGAAGGGAAAAAAGCCCTAGAATACAAAGTCCAACCCTCTGACGTCCACCTTGGCGGCAGAGTGTTGACAGGCGACAACGACGAAGAGTTCGAAGGCGAAACCGAAGACAACGAGGATTCGAGAATGGAGAACGCGATAGCTGACGAGACTGGTTATGGGGAGAGTGAAGGCGGTGAGGGAGGGGAATACTCTCACCGAGGCCAGGACAGCCAAGACGAGGGCGGGGATGATGATGAAGAGGACGAAGGTGGATCCAGCGGAGTGTACGATGAAGATGATGAGACGTCTGGCGGTGAAGACATTTATCCGTTTAGGGATGCGGATCGAGTGATGCTTCCGAGGTTGGCGGGGTATGTTGGGCCTACGACATGAGTTCCTTCTTTGCTGGGGAGTAATATTAAGCCGAATGAGAGAGTATCGAAGTTTGCGCGGCGGGCCCTTTTTTTTGCTTTTGTGCGTGCGTGCGTGTGTTGCGTGGGCATTGAATTGGGAGAAGGCGTTATATCGGAAATTCCACTCACTCCGTGATCTACTGCATTGTTTTGCATCCCCCCTCCCTTCATTCGTGAGAGCGTTCTTTCTTTTTCTTTTTCTTTTCGAGAGCAGCTTGCGAGAGATATATGACATGAGTGGGCGGCAAGCAGGTACCGGTATGTCACTACTGTAACTTGTTTGTGGGCATGGAGGGATCTCATGACAAATCTCTAGTTCTTGTTTTTCTTTGGGTGAACGAGGGTGAGTGAGTGCGCGAGTGCGCTTTGCGTTCGAATACTTTGTTTTATCCCCGCTGTGGTACTGTTTGTCTTTTCTATTCTTTCTATACGTGAGGGTAGTGTGTTAATAGGTTGGTTGGTTGCTCAAGGAAGAGAGAATCTGTATAGACTACACATTGCTATCAAGTTACGAGGGTTGAAGGTTGAATGTATAGGTCGTTTGTTATTATTAATACTTGTGGCCTTTGTAGTGGTGTGAATGGGATACCGTAGATGCCGTATTGTGTTAGCCTTGATTGATACGAGCAAAAGAGTTATGATAGACCAGAGCTTGAAATAAGCGCTGTATGAAGCACTGGTATGAAGGGCGAACTGCAAAAAGAGCTTGATCCTATCATACAGCTTGAGCACTCAGGTCAATTGCAACCTTCAATCGAGATGTCTGCTGTAAAATACCACCCAACCCCAGCGTCTCATACCTGTGCTGCAAAGCTTAGTTCCCCTCCTCCGCCTTTGCCTTAGCCTCCTGGGCAGCCACAACCTCCTTAAGCGCAGCATATTTTTTCGCCCTCTCCCGTAGCTGCCCCCTCCCCACCACAATTAGCTCTATCCTCCCTCGTCCTCGCCTAGACCACTAAACATGATATAAAAAGAACTCACCTCCCTCTCCTCCCGATCCCTAACCTCCAACTCGCGAATCCACGCCGCCTGCTTCTCCCTCGCTTTCGCTTCAGTTATTTTAGCCTCTGCGCCCTTCCGCTCCTCGCGGTCCCGCGCCCAGTAGAAGCTGCCGGCGCACATTACAGCTACTGTGAAGGCTTGGGCGTAAATGCGCGCGCGGAACATCCGGTTCGTGCGCGCCTTGTCGCCGGCGCGGATTGCGCGGGTTGATTGGTAGAGGGCGTAGACTGTCATTAGGCAGCCTGCCGTACTCAAGTATGAGGTTAGTTGGGGTTGGTTTGGGGGGGGGGCTGAGGGACCTATGGGGATTAGGGGCTCTTCTTTTAGGCGACGGGTGAACTTTGAGAGGCGGGATTCCTCATGGAAGTCGCTTTTGGGTGGCAGTTGTAGAGTTAGGTACTGTAGTGTAGGTAACAGTGGGGGATTGGTAATGAGGAACAGTGGGGCCGGTGGGATGACTTACGCATCGCTGTCAAGTGAAGAAGGGAGTGGGCGAGAGGACATTTTTTTTTTTTTTTGTGGGGCTGTGTGTAAATGAAGATAAGTGAGTGGTTGGAGTTGGGGTGAGGTGAGGTGCAGTATGGTACAATATTTAGGCCTTGTGTGATTTGATTGATTAAACGACGACGACGCCCGGGCCATTACCGTGTATGTACAAGTACTTTACTTAGTGCTGTGTTTATATAGCTTAAAAACTGACTACACGTCCTCATTCGCTGATTGGGTAACTGCAGGCGCTATATCATACCAATATCAGGAATTGCTTCTCTCTGCTGAGAGAAAGAGAAAAAGGAGAAAAAATAATTCTGTTGGATGAGGGTGGGTTATGGTAAGTCGGAAGGGATTGGGATACTGAGCCTCTTGCCAACTTGAAGGTCTGAGGACCTTGCTCCCTCTCCCCTCTCCTTTGCTCTCCCACTCACACACTCAATCCCTATCTAAGGGCCCGGTTGGCAGGCCAGGATTAGACTAGGATTTGGACTGAAAGTCCGGACTTGAAAACCAAAGTCCAGGAACCTCAAAGTCTAGACTTTGGAAATTGGCCATACCAAACACAACAGGATTTGGATTTGGATTTGGAAAATTAGTGGCAATTTGTGTATCTGATATACAACAATAATGATAAGATCTAGGTATATGATCTGTTTGGACTCACAAAAACTAAGAAGGTGGTTAGGGCTAATGCCTTTTGGATCTTGTTCTCAGTGACTGGTTTTTTAGAGAAAATCCGGATTTAAAATCCTGATCTAATCTTGGAATGAAAATCCAGTCCAAGCGCTGACCTACCAAACACTGAAGGTCCAGACTTATAATAGGAGATAATCTGGATTTTAAGTCCAAATCCTGGCCTGCCAAGCGGGCCCTTAACGTTATCGATAGACAGATAAGCCTTTCGCCGCCACAACAAACCACCAAGACAAACTTTTTCGCTCTTTCTCCCCTCTGCAAACAGGATTTTCAGGGGGTTGTTGCAGCTGCTGTTGCAGTACTTTTCTTCATCGGCAATGGAGACTTCTAATGGCCTTACCGCAAATGCACTGACAGAGTACTCTTCCAACGTCCCTGAGAAGGGGAGTGGAAGAAGTAGTCCTGTTTCCTCTGTTCCTTCGGTTTTTAAGCATGAAGATGGGAGCCCAGATGTGAGTCAATTGCTTGTTTTTTTCCCATTTTTTCGTCTGATGTTTGAGTTTGGGCTAAGTGGTGATGTTTGAAAATAGTACCTACGTTTGATTCTTACCTCGAGAGTTTACGATGTTGTCAAGGAGACTCCCGTCACTCCTGCTGTGAATACTAGCACTGCGCTGGGGTGTAGAGTTATTCTCAAAAGGGAGGATTTGCAGCCCGTATTTAGCTTCAAGCTTCGCGGGGCGTATAATAAGATGGCCCATTTACCGGCCGAAGAGAGGTGGAAGGGTGTTATTGCTTGCTCTGCTGGTTTGGAAATTCCTCTCTTCTACGTATTTCGATTAACGGTGGCTAATAACAACGCTTAACTATAGGAAACCACGCCCAAGGCGTTGCCTACGCTGCTAAACACCTCGGCATTCCTGCAACCATAGTCATGCCTACCGCGACGCCAGACATTAAACACCGGAATGTGAGTAGGCTGGGTTCAACCGTAGTGCTTTACGGTAGCGATTTTGACGCTGCTAAAGCCCACTGCAAGAGCTTGGAAGTTAAGTACGGACTCACCAATATTGCACCGTTTGATGACCCGTACGTGATTGCTGGACAAGGAACTATTGGCATGGAATTACTGCGCCAATGCAATCTGGAGAATCTTAAGGCTGTTTTCTGCTGTGTTGGTGGTGGCGGACTTATTGCTGGTGTGGGTGTTTATATCAAGAGGTTGGCACCACATGTTAAGGTGATTGGGGTTGAGACTCATGATGCGAACGCTATGGTTGCCTCGTTAAAGGCTGGCCAGAGGATTACTTTGAAAGAGGTGGGATTGTTTGCAGATGGGGCTGCTGTGAAAGTTGTGGGGAGGGAGACCTTTAAAATTTGCAAGGAATGTGTTGATGAGGTTATTGAAATCTCTACTGACGAGATTTGCGCTGCTATTAAAGATGTGTTCGTTGGTAAGAGCTGCGCACTTGATTCTGGGCAGGTTGCGTTTCTAACGGCGTAAAGATACCCGCTCCATTGTCGAACCGGCTGGCGCTCTTGCATTGGCGGGACTGAAGAAATATGTGGCTATCAACCGCCCGGCCGACGGGAAGGACACATTCTGTGCCATTTTGTCTGGGGCCAATATGGACTTTGATCGCCTTCGCTTTGTGGCTGAGAGAGCTAGGCTTGGGGAAGGCAAGGAGGTTTTGCTATCCATCGTGATTCCTGAGAAGCCGAAATCCTTCCTCGAGATGATGCAGTGCATCCTTCCTCGCTCAGTGACTGAATTCTCCTACCGTTTTGGAGACTCTAAATCGGCGTCTATTTTCATGTCTATCATTGTCCATGACCGTGCTTCTGAGATTCCTAGCATTTTGACCCTTCTTAGGGACAAGGGTTATTATGCTGAGGATATCAGTGATAATGAGATGGCGAAGTCGCATGTTCGGTATCTTATTGGTGGGAGATTGCCTCATGGGTATGATTCTGAGGAGAGGATATATAGGTTTGGTGAGTCTGTGGTGATTCTGGGTTGATATTGGATCAGACTAACGATTGATTGCAGAGTTCCCTGAGCGTCCCGGTGCTCTTGAGAAGTTTCTAAAGTCTTTACATCCTGACTTCAATATCTCCCTCTTCCATTACAGGAACCAGGGTGGAGGTAATTCCTCGCCGGATCCTTCGTAAGAATTCCGCGCTAATTTAGTTTTTCAAACAGATATTGGAAAGGTCCTCGCGGGCATCCAAGTCCCAACAGGTAAACGTGGGGACTTGGAAGCCTTCCTCGTCAATCTCAAATACCCCTTCGTCGACGAGACTGAGAATGCTGTGTATAAAAAGTTCATGACACCCATTGCTGAAAAGGTGGACGGCGTTGGTCTATAGATTGATATCTTTAGGCTGTCGTTTTTGTTTTTCCATAGCTGCAGTAGAAGGTTTCAGAGGGATGACTAGTTAGATCTTAGAAAATATCTATCTTTCGTACAATATAAGTTAATTATAAGATTAGGAGAGTGACATCCCGTAGATGCCTGCGAATGCAGGCACCACATGCAATTGTGGTGGGTTAGGGTTAGACTAGTTGTATAATGCTACAGCATAGCATGTGGATCATCGGAAGCTCAAGTGTCAGACCACCAATGGCTTCATTGACACTTCCCACCAACGCGTTTTCCAGAACCGCTTGCCAACCGCTCTAAATATATAAGCCAAAATGGGCCAAACTCATTCTTCCAAACAGCGCCGTCAAGCTTCTGGTTTGTCTAGCCCGCCCATTTCCCTAAAGTCCAGTTACAATTTTTTATTATTACCTAGTCACTGTAACTAACCCAAGCCATCCGTCTAACCAGCAGAGGAGCTCTCCCACTGCCTTGCGGAGCGCTTTGCAGACCAGAGCTTCAACGGCGTAGAGCTCTACTCATTCAAGGACAACTTCCGCACGCTAGCGGACGTGCACAAGTCCGAGACTGGCCACAGCAGGCTCTTGTACTGGAGCGAGGATACACTGATCAAGTTCCTGGCGATCCCGGACTGCCTGGGGGTGGGAGCGATACTGTTCCGCGCGGTATCATATATCGGGGCGTTTCCCTTTCCGAGTCTTGCCCCGGTGGTACTGGACTTTGAGGCGCTGGTTAAGGTTGTGGTCATTCTCACGGGAAGGTACAAGAGTGTGATTCGGGGGAGGAGGCCGGATTCATTGAGGTTGCTGTTCAGGTCTTTGGCAATTTATGATCGAGGGGTTCAGCAGGAGGGGGAGGGTGATGGTGGGGTGGAGGAGGGAAAAGGGAAGGCAGTGGATGTGGACTTTTCGTTGGAAGACGAAGGGGATGAAGAGGATGAAGATGACTTGTCGCTTGCGGCTTTGAACGCTCTGGACGCAATTGAAGTTTTTGAGCATACTGAGAAGTCGAACATTCACCTTGCACGTATCCCGCTGGATAACTTGAGGAAGTTGATTGTTTTTTTGCTAGTGATTGCTCCGCTGGAGCCTAATCAACCCATAGCACAGTTCGCGGATAGACTTACGCCTGATGCTCTCGTAGGAGCGCGTGGTGCTGCGGAGTGTATTCTTAGAGGGTTTAGGTGCAAAGATGAGAAAGGGGTGCTATATAGAGACTTTAAACCGAGGATTAAAAAAGCACTGGTTCGATTCCTCTCTAATTACTCCAAGTTACAAGATTTAACTCGCGTAGCCAATAATGTTCACCCCACTAGGACCCCTCTTCGAGCACCTCCTCTTTAGCAAAAAGGTCGACATGTCCACAACCACCCCCTCAAACAACCCCGAGCCACCAATACCACTCCTCTCCACCGAAGGGCAAATAATGGACCTCAATCTCCTCAGCCAACTCTCCTTCTTCATCCCGGGCACCCACCTCTGGCGCCGACTCCGGCTCCTTTACGCGGGCTCAGAGGCAGGCTTCAGCATGGGCTCCTTCGAGACCAAAGTGCTAAAATGGGCCGCTCCGACCCTCCTCCTGGTCTCAGGCACGCGCATCCCCTTCCCCGCAGAAACCCACGCGCAGCAAGCCTTCCTGGACCGCATACCGTCGAAGAAGTACCCCCCACCTTCGGGCACTCAGCATACTGGAAGGCTAGTCCTCGGCGCATTCCTGAACGTCCCGTGGAAGCTTTCACACAAGGGTTTGATAAAATCAACCAGATATTCTCCGTGTCGTGCCGCACTTGCTGACGAAAAGATAGACTGCTTCGGCGACGCCCAGTCCCTGCTCTTTCAGCTCGAACCTACGCACGAGGTGTTCCACGCGTCTAGGGCTTCTGCGGAGTATGCTTACTTTAATAAAGACGATGGCATAGGCTTCGGCTCGCCAATGCAGAAGCTCAAAAATCACCAATACCACTACAACCAAGGCTTCCTCAATCTTGGCCCCGTGTCATTGACATTCGACCACTCACTCGAGTACGGTGTTTTTCAGAACACTGGGAACGGCGGCGCCTACCATAGCACCGGGGATGCAGATTACTATTCCCGGGACGTTTTCGAAATAGAGGAGATTGAGGTGTGGGGCTGTGGCGGGAATAACGAGGCCGAAGCACAGAGGAAGGCGTGGGCGTGGGAGGAGCGGGAAGCGCTGCTGCGCAGGCAGATTACGCTTGGGAAGGATCCTGAGGTGGATAGGGTGGGTTTTACTTGTCGTTATTGATAACTGGGTGTTTTACTAACGTTTTTTTCACTCTATTTTTAATAGGCATTGCTAGAGATGGCGGGGCTAGTAGGGCAGAATAGGAGTGGGGGGAGTATGTCTTGAGCTTTACTTGTTTGGCGACATTCGACTACCGGTATGGTTGACCACTGGTTCTTTGCACCTTTGCTCCTCGTTTCTCCAACCTTCACTTTTTTTCGTACATGGCTTGACGACTGCTGAAGTATGTTACGATTAGATCCGGGAGCAGCATTGTATTGTCCTGTATCATAGAAACACCGGGATGACAAAATTTTAATGGCGTTGGAAATGATAACTTGGTGCTGGTGCTATCAAATGCGAGGTAGGCCATTTGTTCATATTCCGCCATTCTCGTCTGGGAAGGAAGAAAAAGAGAAAGGGAAGGCGTGCAAGTATGATATGTATGATAGATAAGCTACCATACCAATTCCGAGGAGGAAGAAACGAAAAAAAAGTACCGAAATCCCCACCTTGAAAACCCCCAACGATCAGCGATAGCGAAACTTGTGCAGAAACCGAGTGACACCCACCACCCACTACTAGAACCAAAAATAATCACTAGGGTTTCCAACCTTGAGCCTCATCCCCTGCTCAACACAATCTATCGCGGCCCTCAACAGCAAGCCCCCGCTGCCGGGCAGCGCCAGAACCACAGGTTACCGGTACAATAGAAAAAGGGGAAAGAAGAAAAAAAGCCCCACTCTCCTGCACTGGCCCGCACACACTCTATCCCCCTCCTCCTGCACGTCCCGCGCGTGCACCGACGAGCTACTGTGTCGGATTTCTCGACAGTGAGTTTATTCCTTACAGTGGCCCCTTGGGTCAGGGGGAGGGGGAGGCGGTGAGTGTAAAGTTTATGTTAATCTCGCGAATGCGATACCGGTAGATACGATGTCGTGCGGGATCTACAGTATAAGCATAATGGAAAGTTCTGTGCATTGTTGCACTGAGTTACCGGTATCATAGACTACCGGTACCATACTAGGGGTATTCAAAGTTAAAAGTGTAGCAAAAACTTAGCTTACTTTATGGTTTCATGT
>QOVD01000001.1:0-57002 GCA_003521225.1 Tuber microsphaerosporum | reverse complement strand
GGCCTATCACCTCTGGTAAGCTAATGCAGGTTCTAGTATCTACTCGTCCCTTCTCTTTTCCCTTTTTAACTTTGAATACCCCTACTGCTAACCGACAGCTTGCCAAGCCTAGTTCGCCAGCACACCGCTACCCCCGGCCTCCGTATCTCCCTCCAGCCCTTGATTGACCCCACCACAACTACCGTGAGAGCTCGAACAATCGGACCTTGTGCTAGGACGTTGGAGTTGCCTCTCTTAGTAAGGTCTGGCGTTTTTTCTTTTTTCTTTGCCTCGGAGAGCAGATTTCTAGTGTATTTCACCCCTTTTCTAGAGGAGGAAATTTCGGACTGCATAGCACATGGTCCGAATATTCGAGTTTTTACGGTGCCTCGCAAGAAGTCGATGAGATCAACAGAAGAGTAGGCAAAGGGTGCGGGAGGTTGGGAATCTTTTGAGAGAGTTTTGTGGGGAGGATGGTGCGGGTGTAAGCATGATAGCGTATGGCGCGAGGGAAGGAGGGAGGAAGAAATAAAGGCGATCGCTTTGATTGACTTGTGTGTACTACTGTAAAAGTGGTCCACTGTAAGGTGGTAGGTATGATATCTGCGATATCTACAAGTAATAAAAACAAAAAACTAACTCTTATGGTGTGCTAACCTAACCCAACCCAGCCTGGCCTGGTTGGCGGTAGCTCTTGCATCAATCGGATCTTGATAGCACGCGCAGTATCGTATTCCCGCTGAGGAGCGCCGCGGTAAGAATGGAGCCAAAAGGAAAGGGAGAATGTAAAAAAACAAGCCCAAGCAAAAGACTAATTCCACCCTGAACAGAAAGTGATGTAATAGAAGGAGAAAGGGGAAAAAAAAGTGAAAGATAAAAGACCGCTGTCTACGCCGTCCGTCTAATTGCCAAAACACCAAAGTCATGAAGGTAGCCAACTCTGTCGTAGTCAATGATGAAACATGAATGCTTTGAGGAGAAAAGTAAAGAAGTAAATGGAGAACCCGGCAAGAAAAAAAGAGTTGACGAATAAAAGACTTCATAAAAGCCATCCCATACTCCGAACCGTAAACCGTTATCCCCCCGTCCCCTAATATACATGGGTGTATATGCATCGATTTTTGAAATGTAGAAAAAAGGAAGAAAAGGGTTGAACAGGACTCGCGACTCAGAACGAAGAGAAACCCTCACCGTAAGCAATATAGTTTAAGGGGTAATGAGAAGATATTAGAGCAAGCAGCACTCGGTTGCTAGGTATCGACTGGAGATGGCCGAGCATGGGCGGAGCCACGGAGAGGGGAAATGGCTATGATTTAGGGGGAGACCTAGGTTCTTGAGTTGGGTTTGGGGGTGGATCGGTGGGGTCGGGATGAGATTGAGTGAGAGCTTTAGTGCGGGATTCATTGGTAGGCTCGGTTTGTGACTCGCCGTCGTCAGTGATAGCGCTGGGCGACATGTCATTATCCCGGCGTTTGTAGAAGAGAAGGTATGCCTTAGATTTTGCAACAGTCTCTGGAAGAACCTTGGTGATCCGATCATCGTCAAGTAGCCACCATTCTTCTTGGTGCTTCGTATAGGCGACATAATGTCCGAAGTTGGCGCTGTACCACATCAGCGGACGAAGAAAGAAAGGTACTAGATTTGATCATACCCTGTTCCTTGATGAACAACTACGGCGTAAAGATCATATAAGATTGGGTTATCGACATCCTGCTCGCACCAGGTTTTCATGTCTAGGCCTTCTAGAGGGAATCTAACATGTGTGTCTACTTTCTGCTTGCCTCCACGCACTCTGTGGCTTCTCCAGCGGAATCGTTTTAAGTGGATACAGAGAACATGGGGTAATACTCCAAAAGCTATCGCCTTCGAGAAGGCTGCCTCGGACCCACAGGACAAGCAGGAGCGAGTAGTGCCGTTTGTCGATGCAGTAACTGAAGCTGGCGGGGACGGAGAGCCCTCAAGCTCTTCAGTGGTGGCAAACAGATTTAGGCATTCCTCAAGGGTACTTGAGCGCATATCGCCCTTAGTGACTGGTAGGGGCTGTTCGGGGATAACTAGACTGAGGTCGAGAAAGGGATCAGGCTTGATAGTGTATTCGGAGCAAGAGTGGCATATTATCTGATGGATCCTCGGATCAGTAAAGGAGCAGATAGCACAAAACAAAGGGGTTGGCACTTTGTTCCATAATACACCTCCAAAGACAGTCTGCACAATTGTATCCTCCTCCTCAACCTGCTCAGATGCAAGTTCATCTTGCATGCGCTCCAGGGAGCACTGAGAAATAGTTAGTGGGAGTTGCTTCAGACACGTCAAAGTACGCTTACCCGAAGAAATTCCTGGGCATCCTGCTGTTCGTGACGCTCATGGAAGGAAGGCAATACTATAGCTACAGCACTAGCAAACTTGTGGGGTGAAATAACTGGGGAGAGGGGGAGACTGGAACGGCGTGCACGGGGTCCTGTGCGAACTTCGGTCGGGATGTGATTAACCCACATCATCTTTAACAATCGGGAAAACTCGTCACAAAGATTGCTATATCTGAGTAAGCTACTATAAATTCTAAATTACTCCTCCGAAGATAGGAGAAAACAGATAGAAAGGGGTTCGTACATATTGGTGGGAACTGCAACCTGTTCCTCTAGTCTCGCAGCCCTACGAGTTCTCGGTCTTGCCATATGCAAACTTAGGGTAGCAGCGGAACCGCTGCTGCTCATGCTGGAATCCGATTCCTCGGTAATCGGTGACTCTCGTTGGAGGAAATATTCCCGGAGAGCACAAGTATGGCTCAACGCTTGGATCACAGCATTGTTGTAACAAGTGTTTCCGAGATTCTTCAAACCAACCACCTTTACACGTTTTCTTGATGACGATGTATCATTTCCATAATCAAGAATTTCCACCTCTTCTGCGGGACGTTTGTTTCCTTTTGGATTAACCTTTCTCGAATATGTTATCTTGGGTAGACTGTGCATTCCTTTTGGTGGACGTTTGTCCGGCATAACGGGCGTGCTGCCAGGACTGCTCTCCCGCAAACTAGCCAAAAATGAATCCCCGGCTGTAGAGCCATCTCTGTCCTCTAAGGTAGCAAGTGACTCTGGCGGAGACAAGGTAAACGACGGCCCCGAGGGATTGCCAAGGGCAGGGGTAGACAAGTCGTCCATATTTCCCACCGAAGAAGCCGAAGATTTGAAGGCTATTGATGGTGATGGTGATGGGAGCGAGAGTACTGCCTCAGGAAAGGCAGATGTTGGAGACATAGTAAACGGCCCATTTCCTCTCATAGACTTTAAATTGATTTGGTCAGCAATTGTTTCACGTTTCTCAAAATAAGGGAAATATTTCCCACACCTTGTGGAGGTAGTAGAATTTGGTAAATGTGAGAGGGGATGGAAGGGATAGGAGTGTCAAACATTGAAATCCATGGTGATCTATGACTGGCCCTGATCGTCCTCAGGGTCTCCGAGGTTGATTCCAGAGAGAGCCTTTACGCAAATAGAATAGTATGTGTACGGTGAAGTTCCGTAGGATTTTTTCCTTTTTTTCCTTTGCCTTTATGTTTTTTAGATTTCCTGATCGTTTCCTTCCGTTGTTTCGAGAGCTGATAGAAGCTACTTAAATAACGGTTGTAAGTAGCGGACCGGAATGTCTCGTGGGAGGAAATGCAATGGTACGGTGACAGGGACAAAAAGCTGCTTAGATCTAAAGTCCAGACAAATCGGGACGAAATTATTAAATTGAAAACAAATGAGTGGATATAGGCACCGTGGGCGACAGCGGTACAGGCAGAAAGAGGCGACAGGAGAGCAGTCCAAGGTTGTGCCGTATCGTATCTGTATAGGAAAAAAAAAAAAAAAAAAAGGTTGGAGGGGTGAGTGTATGTGCGGGTTGCGGAAGGTACCCGGAGTGTTCTAAAGCCAGACCTGGCTGGGAGAGAAGAGGCCTTTTGCCCCTGGGTTTGCTGCTGGTTGCTGGCCGCTGGTGCTGTCGTTGCTTGTTGCTTGTTGCTCGTTGCTTGTCGCTTCCGGTTCCTTGGCTCGCCGGCTCACAAAGTGGGATGGGGATTTTTGAAGATGGAAAGAGTGTTCAAACAGCTAGGGATACGAGTTGATGAATTAAGGAGAGTAGAGGATTGAAGTAAATTAGGAAAAATGGTTAAGGTTATAAAACGTGAGCTGCTTGGGACAGCGGTACGGCAGACGGTATCAGAAGGGACGAAGGAAGTACGGAGGAGACGAATACCGGTACTGTGGACTAGGCGACTAGATAGTCGGACAGCTAGGAAGGGAGTGATAGCCTATTGAATGGACACAGAGCAAGGCTGGTTCTAGTGGAAGGGGGGGGGGCTAGAGCTTTGAACAGCTCGCTGGATCCTCAACCTCTACCAGAAATTCATGGAAATCAGATAAAAGTAATGTTCGGTGCTTAGAGACGTGAAGCATCCATCGGACAAGAGCCGGTTAGTTGTCTGGAAAACAATGACATGCTCGAGCATGGTGTATAAGATTGGAGTGCGGCTCTGCAACCATTTCTTCTTTTCTTTTTCCAAGGATTCTAAGGTATTATAGGATTTGTCACCGCTTTTTATTATGATTATATACGTTTTCTCTTCTGCGATATCGTTTATTGTATTAAATATGAATAGGTAGCGGTCCGGGTTTCGCGCTCACAAGCAACCTCATGCCCTCCAGCGGCTCAATCAGAGACCTACGATACGTATCATCTCACGGAGCTTGCTGTGCAGTTCTAATACAGGAGCAGCAGGGTATTACGGAGCTGGTACCATACTGTGCGGGTAATGATAAAGCAATGCAGTAGTCAATCCACGTAGGTTTCCTCTCGATCGATTCGTCTCTGGGTACTTTACTGTGACTTCTAACTAGGGAACTGATGACTGATCGAAGATGGCTGATTTTGCTCTTACTCGTGGCTATTTGCCCTATGAATTTGGAGGATTGGGCTTTGGGAGTGGGGGGAGAATAGTGTTGTCGCCTCTGGAGAGTTGTGAAGCTACTGGTATCATACATATGGTGCTTCAGAGTACTGTACACCAGTACAACACTCATGTCGCCGGGCTGGGGTTGGGGCTTTTTTTTTTGGCGGGTCACCACCGAAACGGGAGCAACTTCAATCTGGTGACATGAGTAGAGTACTGCTAGATATCATCGTGAGGAGGGCGCATGTGAAAGTCGTGCAGTTCACGAGCACAGCACTCAAGTCATGACACTTGGTAGGGGTCAACTACAACAGTAGAGCGGTGCGGTGATAGGATGTCCACAGGATGCCCGCAACAGTTGTCGAAAGCCAATATTTACTACCGGTATAGTACCAGTAGTGTGCAAGGCGCAGCCCTATAGCTTCCTGGTCTTATCTGGTAGTAGCCCTGCCCTACAAGCTGCGGGCATCCGGCAAGCCGGGGGAGGAAGTAGTTACCGTGGTAAGGGGCAATGTGGCCTCTTGGGTTCACATCTCCTTGGCAGCAGCTATCTGTACCACAGTGCTGTACAGTACCAGCACGAGCACAGCGCCGCAGCTAAACCACTGGCACAGTACAAGTACTACTCGATTACTTGTCAGACCTGACCACACCCGCCTTCCTTCCCACTCAACCCTCGACCACTGGTACTGTACCCTATCAATACGAAAAGAGCTCACAAAGTTACCAAGGACCAGAAAAACAAATCCAGTCAAAACCAAGATACAACGATCAATCAATCATGCGTGTCGCCTCAGCTCTTGGTTTCGTGCTCTTCGCCTTCGCTGCTACTGCTTTTGCCCAAGGTGAGGTTGAGATTGTTAAAGAGAGAGAGATTGAGTGCGGGAGAAAGACTGCGGTTTGGAGGCCTCTTGTTCGTTTACCTTGTTCCTAATGGTGAGACTGACGAATATTTGGATCGCGTGGAACACAGAAAGGTGATACTATCAACGTTCACTACCGAGGTACCCTCAAGGAGACTGGTGCTCAATTCGATGCTTCCTACGATCGTGGCCAGCCATTCACTTTCACTCTCGGCGAAAACAGAGTTATCCAGGGATGGGAGAGGGGCTTGTTGGATATGTGTATTGGGGAGAAGCGGAAGTTGATTATCCCATATTCGCTTGCGTACGGCGCTGGTGGGATGCCACCTGTTATTCCGGCAAAGTCGGATCTGGGTATGTGCTCTATGGTTCCTCTCTAATTGAAGGTGTTCTGACAGGATGACACCATAGTTTTCGAGACTGAGCTTTTGGGAATCCAAGGCTTTAATCCTGAGAAGCAGGAATTGTAGATATCATTCATATTGTGCTTTGTGTCTTATTTATGTTTTTCGCTCTTTGAGATATGGATGAATACTGTACCTGCAGTGAATAAAAGTTGAGTCATGTCTCACGAGCGTTTATTATGGTTATATCGGCATATCTACCGTATCCCGGATTTGCAAGCTATAGCGGGAGGAGCTAGGTCTATTATTCTTTGGCGATGAAGGGTCAAACGTTTATCCATTTTACCTGTCAACCCCGCAGAGGAATTGCAAATTAATGTATGTTCCCGCCGGGCGCCTTCCTAACAACCGGTGATCCATTTCTATTGCCCTTAGCCTTTTTTAAAGTGGGTAATCGAATGGCCCGTACGATCCCTTCCATTGCCCCTCGATTTGGAACGTTACTGGGGCTCCCCGCCTCCTCTACATAAAAGCACTGCGGTTTGTTCGTGGAAGGATTCTTCCGTTCCAAATTAACGCAGCCCATCCTCTTCCTAGTAACAGACAACTCCCGGACCTTCACAGTAGTAATTTTGGGACGACCAAGCAGTCGTATGGTTGCAAGGTCGAGTCGCGCATCCGTTGGTAGCTTGTCGACGTATCGGCGGACCATATTCGTGGAACGACGAGCCCAGGGTGGGAGATAGAGATATGGGTGCGTAACATATGGTGGACTGCTCACCAGAACATCAACACCATGGGAATAGAACTACGCCGGGAAGCTGGACACAAACCTGATGTACTCTATGAAAACCATAGGAATAGAGCCCGCAAGTGCAACTGCTCCCATAAGCAAAACTTCTATGCATCAATGGGGGGGATGCCCCGCGCACCTCTGATGAGCCCCGAAGCGCCCCACGATGTTTGAGGCCCCACGGCCGGAGCCGCAATAACAAGAGAGAAGCAAGAGAGGAATAAGGTCGACAATTTCAATGCTGCGAGCAAGAGCGTCCGCTTCCCAGTATAGTAAACAAGCACTTGTTCTGCGTGAGCTATGTTCCTCACCTCTGTCAGTACTGCTAGCTCGCGGGACCACAATCAGCCATAGCAGAGACTCACCATGTATAACTTTGGAATCTGACTTGGGCCGTCGAGCTAGGTTTCCGCGCTAGAATAATAGGGAGGGAGCACAATGCCTAAGTGAGGTTCAGGTGCTCGCGAGAGTGCGGAGGTGTTGCCGTGTGAGGACTGCCCGGGCGAACGTTGGTGATTTGGGGGATGGGTTGGGTGGTAGCTCAAGGCTCAATACACTGGGGTAAATAAGTCAATTAGTTCAGTCAACTTCTGCGCGCAGGAAAGGGGAAAGGTGGATGGATCGATCACGGGAGGAGAAGGAGGGGTGGGGTCGTGTACAGGGGGTTGAGGGTAAGTGAGGCGAAAGTCGGGCTGCATAGAGGCTTGTGGCAATCAGGGCTAGACATGGTCGGCCTGCTGGGGCAGAGGCCTAGTGGCCCTGAGCAGGTACAGTATCGCGAAGCCTATGTTAATACAGTGGGTGGGGTGAGGTGGTATTCTTAGTCTTAATATCTTAGGGTGCGTCTGGTGGTCGTGGCTCCGGAATAGTGCCATAATCTCAAAACAAAAGTTGCAACTGGATAATAGAGTATTCTCAAGTTAGCATAATCTGGGCAGATGAAAGTCACAGTGGCATGTCTGGTTGACACACAAATAATAGCCAAGAAATATATTGTCTCCCGCTTAACTTAGTAGTCATGTTCTACAAGCTTTTCGTCAAAATAGAAGCGAGTATAGGTGCCCCCGAGGAGGCCAATACCAGCGGTAAACAGCATGGAAGGGGTAAATGCATTGGGGTTTGCAGGGTTGATCAGATCCGGCTGTCACAAACCTGACTAAGTGAGGACAAGGTTTCAGATGACTCATGGTTATGAGTAATAGGTTTGTGATTTGTTTCAGATGACTCACACTTGTAATGTTATTGTTTTGATGTTTTTGGTTGATAATATTGCATAACTCACAATTAAGGTAATAATAGGTATAATTTTCACTCATGACTAACATTTTGAGTCATGGGATGGAGGAATGTGACGCAAGTTGGACACATGACTTGTTATTTGGATAAGGATTGGTTTAGGTAGGTTGTGTAATTAACTAAGAGAAGTCAGCTGAGGAATTTCAAGCTAGGACTCATAATGAGTCATGAGATTGTGTGACTCAAGGGTATGAGTCACTAGGGTTAGGATGGTGGGAGGAAGGCCTGTAAAAGGGGGCAGTGACTGGCAGGTAGGTAGCCGCGAACCATCTCCTTTACACCTCTGGCGATTGAAATATCAATACCATGAGAATTATCGTCAATCATTCACCCCCCTCTCCCCTCTTATGATGGCCTTGTTGCCTAGGAGGGTGATGCTACAACCCCCCTCTCCCATCTGTTCCCCTCCTGATGGTATTGCTCTCAGGCAGTCTTTGTCTAGAGGGTTCACAGTTGGTCCTCTCTCCTTCCCCACTTTCGCTGTGCTGCCCTCGCTTAGTGCTTGCACATGGTCGGCAACCCTTTTTTCATCAATAGCCTTCTGCAGTTTCAGGCTATCGGTAAAGTAGTGGCCCCGGTGGCTCTGCTTCCTGGTATTGCACTATCTCAGGGGAACTCTGTTTGGTACAGTCGGCATTGTCGAAAAACTGTGATCTTACCTCGGTCAGTCAGTCTCGTACTTCTTGATTGGGTCTACCCCTCCGCCATCCTCCCCTCTGGCTCCGGCCACCCACCTCCTTCCTGTTTCATCCAGTAGCTCTGTCACAGCTACAATCCTCTCCCTAGCAGGTATCCTACTACTAGGTGGCTCCTGTCGCCCCCCTTGGCATTTCTCCATTGGGGTCCTCTTCTTGCATGGCTCGAGCCTTGCCTCCACCTCTGGGTCCCTGTCCCTTCTGATCTCCTGGCCTTGGGATCTGTCATTGCTGAGTTTGTGGCAGTGAAACTGGTTGGCTGTAATGAGGTTCATATGTACTACCTCTGCCTCATGGGGCACTCACCCGTCCGGTTCTTGTTTTCTGGTAGGGATTTAGGGCATTTCCTTATGCTATACACTTCCGCCATGCCGGTATCATTGTATGGATCTCCCGCTGGGTTTCTTTCAGCTCCTGTTGACGGCCTATATGGTTTGGGTATTATTACCCCTTGTGTCTGCTCAGGTCTGATGGTATAGCCTACAGTTTGGTATTAGGGGTTTCTTTCATGCAGGGCTTGGAGTCTTCTTTTGTTGGTTCATAGGTTTCTCACTGTCGTTTTGGTTTTTGTCTTGTTGGGCTGCACATCTGCGGAGGTTTTTGGTTGGTTGTTTTCTGACCTGTTGTCTTCTTTATAGTTTCTACCCATCATACCGGACTTTGATTTCTACCTCTATACAAAGTAGTTATGCTGTCAGACAGGGTAAGAGGGTCTTAGCATCAGACGCACGGGATTGACAGTAGATGGAGGTTTTTAGCTTGCATACCTTCAAGGTGCTAGTTAGCTTTTGTACCTAGTTAGTTCTTACTTAGCAAACGAATAAAATCTATAAAACAAAAAACAAAACTGGTGGGTAGGTAGCACAAACCATCTTCTCTACACTTCAGGCGATTGAAATCTCAACGCCATGAGAATCATTATCAACTAGCCACCCCCCTCTCCCCTCTTATGATGGCTTTGCTGCCTAGAAGGGGTGACCCTACAAACCCCCTCTTCTATCTGTTCCCCTCCTGATTGCATTGCTCTCGCGCAATTCATGTCCAGGGGGTTCATGGTCATTCCTCTCTCCTTCCCAACTTTCGCTTCACAGCCCTGGCTGAGCAATAGCACATGGTCAGCAACCCCTTTCTGGTCAATGGCCTTCTGCAGTTTCGGGCTATTGGTGAAGTAGTGGCCCCGGTGGCTCTGCTCCCTGGTATTGCACTATCTCCTGGGAACTCTGCTTGGTACAGTCGGCATTGTCAGAAAACTGTGATCTCACTTCAGTCGGTCAGTCTCGTGCTTCTTGATTCGATCTACCCCTCCGCCATCCTCCCCTCAGGCTTCGGCCACACTCCTCCTTCTGGTATTATCCAGTTGCTCTGTAACAGCTGCAATCCCCTCCCTGGCTGGTACCCTACTATGAGGTGGCTTCTCTCACCTCCCTCGGCACTATTCCCCCTCGGTCCCCTTCTCGCATGGTTTGAGCCTCACCTCCTCCCTTGTGTTCCTGTCCCCTTCTCGCATAGTTTGAGTGTCACCTCCTCCTTTATGTCCTTGACCCCTTCTCGTATGGCTTGAGCCTCGCTTTCTCCTTTTGGTCCCTATCCCTTCTCATCTCCTGGCCTTGGGATCTCTCATTGCTGAGTGCATGGCAGTGAAACTGGTTGGTTGAATGGGGTTCCTACCTACTGCCTCTGCTCCTCAGCGCATGCACCCCTCTGGGTTTTATTTTTGAGTGAGCGCTTAGGGTATTACCTTACCTGAAATGTTTCCGCCGTACCGGTTTCGTTGTATTGATCTCCCACTGGGGTTCTCTCAGCCCTTGTTGATGGCTTATATGGTCGAGGTATTACCCCTTGTGTGTGCTCAGGTCCGATGGTATAGCCTACGGTTTGGTATTGGGGGTTACTTTCACGCTTGGCTAGAAGTCATCTTTGGTTGGTTCATAAGTTTCTCACTGTCGTTTTGGTTTTTCCCTTGTCGGGCTGCACGTCTGCGGATGTTTTTGGTTGGTTGTTTTCTGGCCTGTTGTTTCCTTTGTAGTTTCTACCTATAGTACCAGACTTTGATTTCTACATGTGTACAAAGTAGTTACGCTGTCAGACAGGGTCAGAGGATTTAGCATCGGAAGCGTGGGATGGGCAGTAGTTGGAGGTTTTTAGCTTTCATACCTTCAAGGTGTGAGTTAGCTTTTGTACCTAGTTAGTTTTTACTTAGCAAACGAATAAAATTTATAAAAACAAACAAAACAGGAAATAAAGAAAAAAAGAAGAAAAAAGAAAGAAAACTGGTGGGTAGGTAGTGGCAGGTATCATTTCCTTGATTCTGCAACCCCCCATTCCATCTGGTCTGCCAAGAAGACTGCCCTGGGCAGAACACCCCCCAGATTTCCCTCTCTGCTGGATGCGCACAACCCTACTGCAATGAATCACACCCTCCTGGATGAAGTCTTCCCTTCCTGACCTCTCCCGCCTTCCTCCATCCTCCTCCCCTTTAGCAAACTGGACTCACTCGCCACAGACGAAGTGTCGCAGGTGCTTTCCAAATGCTCCTCATCCCCAGCACCAGTTCCTGACCGATCCCCTATTCCACATGGAAGAGGGTCTACCAGGTCACTCAACACCTTCTCACTGAACTCCTTTCCCCTCCTCTCACCTTTGGCTATTACCCCGCCTCCATGAAGAAAGCCGATGGAGTTGTCCCAGACAAAACAGGTAAGGTGTTCTATGACTGTCCGGCTTCCTTCCGTATTATTGTTCTGCTACAAACCATATCTAAGATTATGAAAAGGAACGTCGTCTTCAAGTTGGCAATAGTGGCCAGCTCTACTGGCCTACCTCACACTAACCAATGTGGTTCTCTACCCTCCCTGTCCATCTTTAATGCATGTACGGCCATGGCCGACACGATTGCCACCCTTCTGAGAGCTAGCCTCAAGGTTTCATCTCTCTTTCTTGACATTTAAAGTGGTATCAACAACATGGACGCCATCATTCTTGCTAGAGATCTAAGGGCAAGAGGGATCCTGCCAGACTTGGTTTCTTGGGTAAAGTCTTTCTTTTCCAACCTTCTTTTTGTCTTTTATTTCAAGAGGCTCTAAGGGTGTTTTCCCCTGTTTACATGGGCACCCCCTAGGGTGATCCAATTTCTGCCTTATTATTTGTTATTTATGTATCTCCTCTTCATGTCCCAATTCTAAAAGGAGTTTTTCTTTCCTAGGTTGATGATTTTTCCATTAAGTTTGGCTTGGCTTCTTACAACTCCAATGTTCGTTTCATTCAAAGCACCTTTAACCACATCAAAAGCCGGGCAGAGGAGAGGAAGGCTTCCTTCTCGGGTCCTAAGACTGAACTGGTTCACTGGCGCACACATCTTCAAAGAGACTGTCAGGGCAGCCCCACTCCACCCCTCATCACTCTGGATAGCCAACTGTAATTTCCTAAGGCCTGTGTTAGGTGGCAAGGTTACTGGCTCTCTGCGTTCCTTAAAGACACCACCCCCCATGTCTCCAGAAGGCTGGCCCAGGCTCAAGCTGCCTTTGCCTCTGTGAGATGACTCCCCTCCAATGGCTCTGGACTCTCCCCCCACCTGACTCAGCACTCTCTTTGTTCCTCCCGATCTTACTATATAGTGCTGACCTCCTCATCGTCTTCGAAACCATGATCCGCAGGGTCGACTTCTTCTGGCACCAGGTCCAGTAATGGGTCATCAGCCAAAATAATACTATACGCCCTGAGCGCCCTTTGCGTCTGGCACACCTAGCGCATATAACGTCAATCGCGAATCAGGAAGGAACATCGATCTGCCGTTGGGTCCTGATTTTGCGTTACCTAAAGTCACACGCCCTGATGCTATTCAGACACGGACCCCTATGCCCTCTGCGCCCTAACTGGGTCTGGTGCTCTGCTCTTGTGACCTTACTGTGTCTGGTGCTCTGCTCTTGCGCCCTGACTGCGTCTGGTGCTCTGCCCTTACGCCCGGACTGCGTCTGGTGCTCTGCTCTTGCGCCCAGACTGTATCAGGTGCTGTGCTCTTGCGTCTTGAACACCCATGATTCTCGCTGGCTACATCAGGGCGACGCCTGATGATCGGCCGTTCTATCCTGATTACCTCTGATCCTGGCGTCTTCCGTCCTGACGTTGGATCCTTATTTGCGGCATCTGGGCTTCGCTCGTTCCGACGCCACACATAAGAATCCCATGATCCTTAGCTATCTCGTGCTGGTATTTCCCTCTGATAGCTTCTACCTCCTGATTTCACCCCCTCTACATGCTGTACATCCTGATTGTACCTAGACATTTTCCTTTCTTTCTGGACGCTCTTGTGTCATATCGGAATGCCCTCGTGATGCTTCTCAGACTCGTGCGCACGCCCTATTCTCTTCTTTCTGACGTCACCCCGTGATCATCATGATATTCAAGTTTTCAATATCTACATCGCCCAGATGCCTCCGTGGGGTGTAACGTTCTTTGATTCTCCTCCAATAGCTCAGATTTTGCTGCATGATCTCATATCAAAACAGAGTTAAACAAATAGTATTAATTAACCTACTCGACACATACGCGTCACATACTGTTTTTCTTAATTACCCTTAGCAACGCTCCTATTGCGCCCTTGTTCCATATCTTTCTGCTCACTATGGCTTGTTCCCACTTGTGCTGGCTCTATTCTGTCAAGGCTTAGCGAGAGGCCTCGCGATGGAGGAATACTCACAGTCCTGTCCAATGATAGTCCCGCGGTCACCTCCTGGAAATCATCTGGACTTGGCGGATCAGATTCGAGAAATCTGTGAACACAGACAGCTGACGTATGGCGGAAATCAATGGATCTCTGACTCTCCTGCGAAGTGTTTTGATTATCCTGCTGCCCCACTAATGTCCCAATTCGCAGGCTGCTGGGAGTTTGAATTGGGTGTGCTGGCCGTCGCGTAGCCTGCCAGGATGGCTCACTTGGCAGCTCGGGAGCTCCCGCTGCCCAATTGTCGGAGGTATGACTTTGGTGGGCTCCCCATTACGTAGCCTGACTGGATACCAAATTCAGCAGCTTGGTGGCAACCTCTGCCTAATCATCCTTATACTCCTCAAGGCGACCTTGTTGCACGCTGTGCTCCTTCTGCATCTTTCCCCGGATGGTTCCACGAATATAGTCCAGAATGATCGCCTGTATCCACTCTGGGCAATTGGCCTATGTCTGAGTTTGCCGGGCAAAACGGTTTTTGGTGGTTCCGATGATGTTAGCGTCCTGGTGAAAAAGAGGCAGGTTCGGGATCGGGCTGACCTCGTACCATATCAGCCTTGAACTCGCACGATTCCTTATATACTCCTGTTTGTCATGCACGTAAGGTATAACATAGGATTGTACACTTTAAGCAAATCATTGTGCCGTTGATATGCCCTAGAAAATCGGATTTGACAATCCCACATATTTTCTTGTCTCTAATATATTTACCCCATATGCACTCGGGAATCTGGGGCGCCAGGAATTCAAAGGTCAATCTTTAGGAGGAGTTTAATACTTATTGGTTCTTGGAAGAAGGCTCGCCAACTAGCGCCCACTAAGCTCATATCCGTTTGGGGAGCACATAAATCTATCCTTTTCCAGTTGGTAGTCCACCCTGCGGGCAACCGCCTTGGGATCTTCCTGGAGATTGTATAATTTTCCAATCTCATCTTTTACATGGGAAACAAACTGGGATCTCACTCCAGAGTGTCTATTGTGTATCTTTCATAATTAGTACTACACCCGACGTCGGCAGGGGGGTCATCCCAGTGTATCTGTGTCCACTTACAATTTTTATGCTTTCCTCCGATGCTTCCATATTTCCTGCATCGGATATATGATTGAGCGCCTGAAGTCAAGCACGGTGTACCTCAGACATCAATGTAACTGCGCCTGGAAGTGGGTCATCAAAAAGTGTATAGCAGAGAATGGGCGCCTTGGCCTGCTAGACTATAGCTGCTACTACTCCAGTTGCTGTATTATGCCGTGACGGAGTACTCGGCCATATGTCCTCACGGTGTGGTGAACTCGATTCGCCAACTGGACTCGAACGTGTAACTCCTGACACAGAGGCAATGTGAGTATCCAGTGTGGATGAATATCGTGCTAGGCTGGATGACGGGAGAGCTGGCGGAGTATATGTACTACTGGGCATTATACATCCTCGAACTGCTGGCATGAGCCGAACATGTACTGCCTCCTGTACCCCGGAGGATGTTGAAACTCGCACAGTCGACATGGGATTCTTTGTTTGTCTACCCACCGCTTGTAACTGATGACGCATCTCTGCTCCTGTAGCATCTGGAATACCATTGTCTTCCCCCTCTGACCCTGTATCCGATTCAGTCAGATGCAATCTGCGGGAGTTTTGGTACTCATCCCTGCTGTCATCGCTTAGATGAAATGTTTCCGATAGTACTTGTGTGTCAGGTTCCGCCTCAATATGGGTATACGTCGTGCTCAGAAATGTCCTTCTTTGGAGGGGCATTGGTGGTCTTTCGAGTTCTCGAGTTACATTTGGTGGTGTAGGGTGCAAATGCGATGGCTGTCAGTTCGGCAGTGTGCTCGGCGAGCTGCTGGTTTGGTTTTGTTGCGCTCGCTACCTGGATCTTGCTGATCATATACCATTGGATATGACTTCCCGTCTATGCCTGTTCAGATTTCCCACTCGGGGAGTTGGCTGGCTGCGTGAATTGGCTTGCGGTTGTTTATACATGGTGGAATTCTGAATGGTTGATCTCGTTAGGCAAAACAGGAATTAGGACCTAGAACAATAGAATGTATCTTTCGTGTCATGAAGATGTGGAATCTGTGGCAATGTTCAAAGGACACGTTGGGTCTTATACGTTAGGACTTAGGGGCGGTTGCCAGAATCACACACTCTCACTCGTTATTGAAAGAGAATATTCGCCTGTAGAAAGGGGTTTTCAGCTTATTCAACATTATGATCATAATCTCGACGTCCGCAGGTATCATGATCGTCCTGACTCTGGTTGAAAAGGTTCGATGAAATGGGCATTGCTTGGCAGGAGGCTAAGCAAAATTTAGCCACAACGAGTATTCGTTAGCGACACTAATTCTAGCCAGGCACTCGCCACGTCTAAAATGGATTAGGATTATTGAACCTCATCTCACAATGTCCAATCATCACCACTAAACGTATGGAAATCAGTATTCACACCATGCTTATGTGTTTGAATAGTTTAGTCCGCCGACGCCCAGTTAAGGACTGAATGCGCAGCGTGACTGATCCAGCAAAAAAGGTTGTCGCATGTTAACCCAAGGAGGCGTAAGTACTATTGCTAACCTTACAGGATATGAGAAGCTAAAGCAAGTGCGCCCAATGATATCTTTACTATTACATACTAGCTAACGAATCAGAAACTAAATCATTCCAACTAAAGCAAAATAAGATCTAGGGTAAGATACTATAGTTTGGGAAAACAGAAAGAAAAACCAAATGCTCGAGAAGCTAGGAGATCTAAAATTATTTTTGTCTTACCACGTGTCTTCTTGAACGGCGCAATTGAGGCAATGGTGATTGGGTGTTGTTTGGGGTACTACGAAAACTAGGCGTTGAAGAAGCCCTGGGCGCCGGGGGGTCTCACAGGGGCTGGTTGTTCTGTCGGGGCTGGGGGCCTGGTGGGCGGCTCTTCATTGGTGCGAGTTGCTTGTTTTGTCCCTCTCACTTGTATTGTGTGACCCTGCGCATCAATTAGAGCAACGGTGGAGGAGGCTGCACGTTTGTCGCCGATTTCAGGTAGGCCAAAAGGAAGGGAGTCTTGGGCACCATTAAGTCCCAAAGGCAGCACAGCTGCCAGGCCGATGTCTGTTAAGTAATCTGCCATCCAGGGCATCTCCCATAGAACCTTCCTGACGTCTTGGAGTCTGCTTTGCATAGATAGCACAGAAGGATTAGAGCTGGAGAACCTTCTCTATTTCTCGTAGAGCAGCCATCTGTCGTGTTGAGAGGCCTGGTGATTCCGGTTCCTCCTCTATTTCTCATGGGGCAGCCCTCCGTCTTGTTGAGGGGGCCGGTGCTCCAGGTTCCGCCTCTATTTCTCGTGGGGCAGCCCTCGGTTGTGTTGAGGGGCCTGGTGCTCCCAGTTCCTCGTTCTACATCGTCAATTAGCTATTGTGTTTTGATCTTCATGTTTACTGACGCCCTATTAGGTGTCGATACTTACGTCGTCCAAACCCATTGTCCTCCCCGCAGGTGGCGCCTTCAGTTCCTCCTCGCGCTCAGCCTCTAGCCATTCCTCCTCCTCCTCCCGCTTGGGCTCTTGCCCTTCCTCCTCCTCATCCTCCTCCTCCTTCTCATCCTCATCCTCATCTGCTGGCATGGCGCCCACAGTATCTTCCCAAACCTTGGGATTGAGAAATAGGTATCTCCTATCGGCAGGCTCGAGCATGTGGACTGCATCCTCTCCATTATTACAACGTGACTCGACGACTAAGAGATCGAGGGGATCTTGGCTATCGTTGGCAAGGAACCACGCAAGAATGGCATTATGGCTATCGAGAAATATGAGCTGTCACAAGGGGAGTGGTGTTTCGGGTTCTTGATGCAGCCTAAGGGCATCCTCACCAGTCACCCCGATCAGATATCGTGGGTATCTGATTTCCTCCTCCAGATGCTTCCCTTTAACTAACGCGAGCAGATTTTTGATGCTCGGAGTTGCTAGGACACCACATGCGATTCCCTGGTCCGAGTCGCTAGTGCACCAGAGATGGTTGAGGAATGGGTGTCCCGCATCTTGGGCACCCATTTGGTGAACAATATGGATTCTGACTGCCTGTGGGCAATAAGTTGAGGATTGAGACTCTGTCAAAATAAGTTAGGGCAAGGGTGGCAAGAGATAGATGGGAATAAACACTTACACGGAGATTCGGCAACCTTTCTACCACTGGGGCGTGCCGCCTTTCGAAGCAGGTTAGAAGTGTGGAGTTTCCTAGCCGAGTCCTTAACTAGCATACTTAGGTGACTGCTGAGTTCCCAGATATCATCTGCGTGGTGCTATATTTTAATCCGGGTGACGTGATCTTTCACGGGCAGAAGGGTGCGAGCAAAGACAGTGATTGTATCCACTTGGGTGTCTCTCAAGTGGCCGGGGTCAAGGTTGCAGGCTGAGATATAGGCATTGAGCTGATCACTCCAATTTGTATAGAGATTTGATGTAATGCCGGGATGAAAGAACCTACACCATGATTTGGTGTATGCAATGTCACCATACAGAACCATAATTTTTGCTCGAGTGTTACTGTGACAGATTCTGATAGCTAGGTGGAGGTTTCTATTGTGCTACCTGGTGCTTGAGTCTTCGACAGCTGGCTCGAAGTGCCAGCGCTCCGCCAGGTGTCTCTTTACAAAAAGGTTTGTTGTGAGCGCCATATCCCCGAACTGCAAATATGGTGCTTTCCGTGATTACTTACGCTGTCTCCTCAGCCAGGTGACGGGGGACTATAGGTGGCAGAGTCTTTCTTCGTTTTCTGCTTGCGGCGTCAATCATTTGTGGCTGCGCAGTGGGACGTATCAGATGAATCGAAATATTAAAATAGCTCGCAAATATATAGCCGTAGTTTGCTTACTTTCCCATCTGTAACTGCTGTTTCTATGAGCCCGGAGGTGCCATGAGGACATGTGCGATCTGTAGATCAAATAGAACTCAAAGAAACAAAAGAAAAGCAAAATAAAGTCTATTGATATGTCAACTGAGAGACAAGGATCTTGGACAGAGGTTGACGTAGGTAGGTCGGAATCTGGCGCTAGACATGTTGGCGTCGGAGAAGGACGAACAGGAATGTATGGAGAGTGGAAACCCAAAAGTGGAAGGAGGGGCAGGAGGGGTCCTTATATACACCTCGTCGAAGCTGGGTGTACATTTTCTGAGGGTTAGCCCTAGGGGGGTGTACTGTACGAGCAAAGTACGTGAAGTAGGGTGTACAACGACGTCGCACGCTGAAGTGGGATGCTGGTATCGTGGGTGAGATGAGGTAGCCATATAGTGGATCCACGAATTGAAACGGATCAAGAGACTGAACATAGACAATAAAATGATCGTGAACAGTTCTGAGTCTCAATTGGGATATCTACTGTGTGTGATGAAATAAGGTTTTAAGCCTCACAAGGATATGATGTGATAGTCTCTTGGTGTCTGCCAAGACCCCATTGACCTCAAAGATTGAATCCATCAAAGAGCCCAACTACCGCTCACATTATTGCGAAGATGAGCGACCTCAGACAAACGTGAACTGATTAGATGACGACAGGCTATCAGAAATCTATTCGAATACTCTAAGAACACTAATGCTAAACAATGTTACTAATACACTATAGTATATCTAGGTAGACTCTGCGAACGATACACGCGCTGTCAAATCCATCAAACTCTCGGAGGATAAACTCTAACAGAATCTCTTGGGATTACTCTTGTGACTCTCCTTGTCATCAAAGGAAGCACTGCGCTTCCGTACCTCCTCGCTTTCCAAAAGTCCCCTAGTTATGGAAACCAAACGAAATCTCTTGCACTTACGATCAGACCCCTGCGCTTCCATCTCATATCGCCTTGAGCAGGACGCCGACCCAATTCCACCGCCTTTTGTATATTCAACAAGCTCGACAATTTGTGGGTGAGGGGTATGCGTTTCTTGACGGATTCCCTTCTCTTTCCAACTGGGGATGGCAACATCCCAACACTGCGCTCACGTGCATAACCGGCACCGGAGCCATCTGATAATGCGCCAGATAATGCAGCAAGTACAGCGTCAGAGTCATCTCCGTCATGTGGTTCACCTGCTTTATTAGCTGGCCCGGGATCAGCTCTAGCCTCCTGTTGTTGTCCGCCTCCATGCAATTGGGCTCCTGCTACCCCTTCACGAGACCAATTGGTGACAACACCTGGCGCAAGATAGGGGTGCCCCCTCAACGGCGGTCTGATTCCCTATTGATGTTATTTGGACGATGACAATAGATCAAGAGATCAAGCGGGTCTTCAAGAACTGGATTCAACAGGAGCCAGGCACTTACCGCTTCATCGTCATTGATGAAGACATAATTGAACTAAGAGAGCGGCATGTTGGGATAGGCTCGTAGGAGTTGGCGTACTTCACTGGTCACGCCAAGTATGTACCGAATCGTGTTATGTGGTATAGATCTCATAATCATCGCTGACAGTCGACGGATGTTATAGGAATCCAACTCTGCAAAACGTAGCCCGTTGACAGGGAGCCAATTGAGCCGGCGATAATTTGGGTAGTCTGCGGGGCTATCAGCCGTGTGGCATATCCAAACAATACCCACTGCACGTGGCCGTCCAAGTAGAGCGCGCCAATCTATAACACCTTAGTCAGTAGGTGAAAAACCAGAACACAAGCATTATTTTGAAAAGGACTCACCTGGTGGTGCCTGGCGATTTACCGGGGTATTAGGTATGATCGGTAGTGGCGCAGGGCTGTTAGGTGGGCTGTTTGCTAGGCTGTCATGTGGGCAGTGTGCTGGGCTGTTATGTGGGTTGTTTGCTGGGCTGCCGGCCGAGCAACTGGCTGGGATATCGAGTATGATTGGTGCTTGCACCAAGCCAACCGCTGGGGGAGTGGTTTGTGGAGCTGGTATTCCTTGTCTTTGCACCGGAATGACACCTTAGACGAATTGTCCTTGTGCTTGCGGTTTGTTAACCGGCTGTTGAGGTTGAGCATGTGCGCCTAGTCCTTGCGCCAGAATGACACCTGGAACCACTTGTCCTTGCGCTTCCCGTTGGTTAATCGGCGGTTGAGGTTGAGCAGGTGTGCCAAGTTCTTGTGCCGGAACGACACCTGGAATGGCTTGTCCTTGCGCCGGAACGACACCTGGAACCACTTGTCCTTGCGCTTCAGGTTGGTCAATCAGCGGTTGAGGTTGAACAGGTTCTCCTACTCCTTGCGCCAAAATGACACCTCGAACGACTTGTCCTTGCGCTTGCAGTTGGTCAATTGGCGGCTGAGGTTGAGCAGGTACACCTCATCCTTGCGCTGGAACGACACCTGGAATGACTTGTCCTTGCACCGGAACGACACCTGGGACGACTTGTCATTGCGCTTGCGGTTGGTCAATTGGCGGTTGAGGTTGAGCAGGTACACCTAGTCCTTGCGCCGGAATGACACCTGGAATGACTTGTATTTGCGCCGGAATGACACAGGGGACGACTTGTCCTTGGGCTTTCAGTTGGTTAATCAGCGGTTGAGGTTGAGCAAGTACTCCTATTCCTTGCGCTGGAATGAGACTCAGAACGACTTGTCTATTCGCTTGAGGTTGTTTAATCGGCGGTTGAGGTTGAGCAGGTTCTCCTATTCCTTGCGCTGGAATGACACCCGGAACGACTTGTCTATTCATTTGTGGTTGTTTAATCAGTGATGGAGGTTGAGCAGGTACTTCTAGCCCTTGCGCCGGAACGACACCTGGAACGACTGGTCCATCCCCTTGCAGTTGGTTAATTGCCGGGAGAGCGTTTTGGGCAGCAGGAGCTGGGTTCGGATTAGCTGTAGCGAGACCCCATTGAGCCGGGGTGCCCGTAGGTAGTAGCAGCTGGGGAACAATCATTTGTGCAGTGGGAACTCCTGGCTGGCCCAGTTGAGGGGCAGGCTGGCCCTTAGCCACACGCTGAAGGTGCCTGTTCATCGTGGTTGTCAACTTATACATACAGTCTTTAACAAGTTGAACGACTGCCTCATCGGCCTCCTACATACGAGTCACGTTATTCGCGGCTCATGTTGTGGTGAGCTGATCGCAAGCAGGGCGTAATCTCCTCATTTCTGTGACGAGTTGCTGGAATTCTCCGATAGGGAAATTAGCGATTGGCGTAAAGTTCCTTGCTACCAGGTGATCTTTCACAATTAGCTGCTATTCTCTATACACCACCAGGCCTGCATTATTATGTGGGATGCCCAGGGCTCTTTTATAGTGGGTAATTAACTGCCCCCCAGGATTAGGGCGTCATGCGCTAATCACCCCTACAAGAGAATTAGACGGAAGTCGGTACGTCTGCCCTGCTGGAGCCAGCTCGGTCCAGGATTCTGCATGTACACGTATTGTGCTTGAATCATATTGTAGGCCATATCGGTTGATTGTTGGTGTATATAGATACAAGTATTGGAAATAGTAGAGCTGAATATGGATGTTCTGAATGTGGGATGAATTTTGGTATGAAGTCCCTTCTATCGTACTCAATTGACTTTATATATTGAACTCCCAGACTTTCTAGAGGGTTTGAAAGCATCAAGCTGTGTGTTGAAGATTGGCTAATAATAGGCAAATCTGAAGCTCAAAACCATTATTGGATTCAACTTGAATCAATAATGATATGTACATTTGTTCAGCAAGGTCTCTGATCTTGAAAGAAACTAAAGATGACGTCACGTGACCTTTATGCTAAACCCCATGGACAACTAGTTCCTCTTCGGAGCGTCTGAGCTCCTTGACTCTACATGCGATCCACACACGTTAGCCTCAAGACTAAACACAGCAGTGAAGGTACCGTACAATCTACACAAAGCCCACGATGGGGACTGAGCTGACTCCCACCATGCCTAGCAAATGTCCATTGTGCTGACGAAAATACATCCGGTCAGGTGCATATGAGAAACACCTGCTAACTGCGCACATAAATCTAGAAATCGTTCTCGCGTCCACCGGACAATATACATCATCCGTGGATATTATCAACAACAGGGAAACAAGCATATTGCACAACCAAGAAGTGAGAGAGCTCCGGGATTCCGACTATGAATCTGACCCGATACCACTGGACAGGACATCGCATTTACTGCTCACGAGTCTGATACGGAGATACCAGACAACGCTACGCCTTCGTTACCCGGCAGACAGGGGCATTATCCACGCACCGGAGTAGCAATTGGAGATGTCGACAGATTTGAGCAAGAACACAGCAACCTGCGAGGACCTGTGAGCACCGTTCAGTAGTACGCACGGTTTCAAACTAGCGTCTTGGTTCATTCCGAGTAAAGTACCTAAATCATGAATCAATGAATACTTCGCTAGTGGCTACTGTGATTCTGCGTTAGCCGGCTATAGCACTATGCAAGCGCTAGAGAACCACCTTCGGTCTTTGGACACATACAGTCCGTCTCTGCAATGGTTCGAAGGACAGGTTGAGGATAGCAAAAGGACTCTGCTATTCTTCTATCATAATGTCCTAGATTGTATCAGATATCTCCTTCGCCAAATCACATACAAAAATGATTTTCTCTACGCGCCGTGGGGTGAATTTGATCCAAATAGTGAAAGGATCTATGCGGAAATGCACACAGTGGACTGGTGGTGGGATGTTCAAGTACAGTGCCCCAACCTCCTTTACGATAACCTTAGCTGACTAGTTATAGAAGACACTTCCACCTGGTGCGACTGTAGTTCCCATTATTGGTACGTCTGATCAGACCCATCTCAGCAAGTTCTCCGGTGACAACAAAGCGTAGCCTGTCTATATTACCCTCGTAAATCTTCTGTCGGCCAGGCACAACAGCCCTGGATCAATGGCAGTTCTGCATCTCGCACTATTGCCTGGCCCCGCCAAACTCTCAAAGTCCACCAAAGTAGATCAAGACCAGAGTCAAGTGAACGCCGATACACTGCGAGACGTATTTGAATTAATTTTTGCGCCCCTGTTGCACACGGCGCTTGATGGCGTCCCAATTGACTGTGCTGACGGGAAGGTTCGGAGGTGCTTCCCAATCTTGACTTCATGGGTTGTCGACCATATGGAAAGCGTGACACTGCCCGGGTTAAAATCCTACGCCGGTGCTACATGTGAGGTGCCCGGCAGGCAATTAGGAACTGAATCAAGAATTATCGAGCAAGAGATTAGGCAAGTTACGAGTGCTATGGGTATGAAGACCAGGTCTCAGGTTCGAAGTTCGATGGTGTTTACATCTAGTTCTCCAGCCTTGGTATTAATTTGAGCCAAAACGTTTTTCATGGGCTTCACCAGGTATTTGTGCCTGACTTGCACGTCCCTGATATTCTTAATACGGTTTTTCTTGGATTATTTAAGCACATGATGGACTAGATCCAAGCTATTCTGAAGAAACACGGCCGGCGGCAGGTATTTGACGAAGATTTGAAGACATTACCGCCGTTTCCTGGATTTTTGGTACCCAAAAAAACCTACCGCGAGGTTGTGCAGTGGCAAGGGAAGGAGATGAGGAATCTGGGGCATTGTATTTTGGGAGTTCTCACAGTAGACCTGCGCCAGCCACAAAGTTCACAAGTAATACCTTTCAAAAGTGCTCTCGGATACGTCAGAGCGCTCGTCGACTACAGTATGATGGCACAATACTGAAGCCACATGTCAGACATTATAGCTTAAATAGTTGATTATCTCGAGCGATTTCACAAGAGGAAAGGTATCGTTATGGAGTTTCGAGTAATCTGGCATACACTGGCCAAGGTTGATGAGCAACGGAGGGAGATACAACTTCAGAGAACACAGATGAGCCAGCCTCTGGTCCTCACTAAAGGGCGCCGGATCTGTGATGACGATCGCGAAGACGAGAACTCGCGACACATAGACTTGATCCATAGTGAATTGCATTTCAACTTTATCAAGATACATCTACTACCTCAGTTTAGTGATAATATAGGCCAGGTGGGCAATATACCGATGTATTCCTTAGAGTTTGAAGAGCTAGCGCACAAGGAACAAATCAAGGACGGATGGCGACTATTGAATAAAAATAATGCCACGCGCCGAATTGGGCACACCTACTATTGTCATCATAGCATCCGGATGAGCTTATTGAAGGGCGAATCTCTTCGACCTCGCGGCGCTGATCTCTTTGTGCATGTCCTGCAGCATTTTGAGAGTTCAACGGGTGCCGTACCAACACCGGTTGTGCATAGGAAGATCCTGAATGGACATCGAGACGACGTGTCCAACGTCTTGAATTTTAGTGAGGTGTCGGGTGTCTCCCTTGAGATTATATGTTCCGAATTAATCCGATATAGCTGGCATAACCTGCCTACAGAGCTCCGGCTTCCTGAAGATTATGCGATTCTTTGATTACTTCCGGTTGAACTACAAACGCAACTCAAAATCCCGGTTCTAGTGTTCCAAGAGAAGGACGTTTACAACATCAACCGTGGGTGATGCACGGGAGCCGTACACTTCAGGAACCAGGACAGTACCAACAGTTGGGTTTTGGTCCAGGCTGGTACTGAACATAGGTATGTTGCGCTGAGGGGCCGTCTGCCAGCAAAGTTGGTGGCGCTCGTCAATATCAGGCACTACACACGGGAGAATGCTGTGCGTCAGGTCGGGGCTGTTCCGATGTTCAGTGCAGTCAACTCAGGATTCCTCTTGGACATACATGGCCTTGTTACATTACAGATAAGAGAGGATGCACGAGAGTTTATGATAGTTGATGTAGGGGCAATCTTCGGGGTGGCGCACCTGATCCCAAAGGGTTAACGGCGCTGGCTGGTTAATAGCCAGATTGATTTGAGAACATTCAATGAGATATATTGAGTAATTGGGAACCGGGGAGGAGAGGGCTCTGCGTGTCCTACTAGTCATACGGCGCTGACAGGACCAAAAACACCGTCGAGCACATTGTCGAGCTGTTTATATATATAGAAGTAATTGTCTAGAATATAAAGAGCTGAACACCCCTGGAGTCTACACAAGATGTTCTTTTGACGCACACGCCAGGCCCGGGGTTCTGGACTTGGCCTTTGCAAATCTCCACCTTACTCGGCTCTGCCAACCTGAATGGTCAACACCCCTCCCCAGCACTGGGTCAGACCACGTTCCATGCCTCCTATACTATAACGATTCCCCCTTCCAACCCTCACCCCCCAAGCAGGATTGGACGAGACTCGAGTGGACGAACGCCTCCTATAGCCTTCAAAACGTCATTTTCAGCCCCGCACCTCCTTCTCCTACTGCCGCTCAACTGGACGAATGGTACAAGACCTGCTTCAATAAGGTACATGCTTCCCTGGTTTCCAACGTAACCTACTCTCGCCCCACACCACACGCCAAACCTTGGTGGATCCTACTGCTATCCCAACTAAGAAAAGCCTACCATGCCGCCACAAGGCGGGCACGCAAGGCCCACCTCCTTGATAATTCCCTTCCTGCCGCCAAAGGAAGGGCTGCCATGTCCGCCTACTTCAAAGCCATCCAGAAAGCCAAGCGGAGCCAGTGGGACTCCTTCCTGTCCTTCACTGATGCCAAGTCGGTCTGGAAAGCCAGACGTGCCCTGTCTGGCACCCGGCCGGACAGGTACCCAACCTTTCCTGGCACAACTTCCCCCTCTGACATCAACAAGGCTCTGCTCGACCACTTTTTCCCTCCCAGACCCCCACAAGGGTCGCCCCGCTTTGTCACCATTGACCCCTCTGCTCCACCTATAACCTCGGAAGAGGTAGCCAACGCCCTCATAGTGTGCTCTCCAACCTCGGCCCCTGGGCCTGACACAATCCCCTATGCCGTTTGGAAAAATGTTCACCATAGCTTCCCAACACTCATCCCTGCTCTCCTATCCCCACTCCTGTCCTATAGGCATATGCCCCCCCCCCTGAAAATGGCTGATGGAGTTATCCTCAGCAAACCTGGCAAGCCATCGTATGAGACCCCTGCTTCCTTCAGGGTTATCGTACTACTGAACACCTTCTCCAAAATCCTGGAAAGAATCGTCTGCTTCAGGCTCTCAGTTCTCGCCGGCCCCCTGGCTCTGGTCCACAAAGACCAGTTTGGTTCCCTGCCTGGCATCTCCACGTTTGACGCCGCTGTTTCACTAACTCACGAGGTCAATGCCCTCCAGGCTGACACCAACTTCTGAGTGTCTACCCTCATTTTATACATAAAAGGAGGCTTCGACAATGTCGACGCCTCTCTCCTCTCCGATCGGCTAGGCGTCTTGGGCGTGCCCCGTACCTCTAGAGTTGGGTTAGGTCCTTCCTCACGGACCGGTCCTGTCGCCTCCTCTTCCTAGGCTCTCCCAAGGTATCCCTCCCTGTTTCGGTAGGGACCCCACAAGGTTCCCCCCTATCCCCCCTGCTCTTCGTTATTTATGTGTCATCCTTGCACCTGACAGTCCACAGGGGTCTTATCCTGTCTTACTTGGATGATTTCGCGGTCACGGTCTCGTCCCCATCGTATGAGACTAACGTTTCCCTCCTGAAAGATCTCTACAGTAAGCTGGTACACAAAGGGACCACTGTCGGAGTACCCTTTTCTGTCCCCAAAACTGAACTCATCCACTGGCAAACACCCGGCCAGAGAAGCCCGGTCTCCAAGATCCCAATCTCCCTTGATGGCCACGTTTTTCCGCCTGCCAAGTCCCTCAGGCGGCTCAGGTACTGGTTCACTCCCTCCTTCTGTACCTCCCCCACATTCAGAAAAGACTCTCCCTAGCCAAAGGGGCTTTTGCCCTAGTGCGCTCCCTGTCCTCCCCAGGGAAGGGTATCCCCCCTGTTCTCTGTCACCGCCTTGCGGCGGCAGTCATACGACCAATCCTGCTCTTCAGGGCCGACCTCTTCTCTCCCAGCTAAAAGATGACCGACAAAATGGAAGTCTTCTGGTATGAGGTACAGAGATGGGTAACCTCCTGTTTCTTGTCCACACCCACAGGCGCCCTCTCTTACGAAGCATGCCTCCCACCGATCGCCCTCCTTGCTGGCCACCATAGACGGCTGGCGGGACTTCGTCTGTCCTGTCTGCCCCCGTCGGCCAACCCGGCGGCTGCTAGGCTTCACCCCTCCCACCCCAGTCTCGACGACCGAAGGGCCTCAGACTCCGCATGCCAGTTCACCTCCAAACTCCCACCGAATTATCTTCCGCTCCTCTGGTCTACTACCCCAACGACGTGCCGAAAACACCTCCTGCTGGATGCATTAGTACATGATACCTTCAAGGCCCTTGATGAACCCCCCTTTTTCCCGATGATCAGGTCCAAAATGACACACCATGGCAAAGTGCTGCCCGACCCTGCCCGCATGTCCAAAGCCTTTAGGAAGATGAAGATCCTCCTGAGACGACACCTTGTCACCGCTTGGTCACAGAAACACGCACCTTCCCCCTACTACCGTTTTCCCCCCTCCCTGGCACCCCACCGGTTCATGGGGCTCCCGCACTTCCCGGCGGGAAGAATCCACCAAATGAGATCGGGGAAAAGCTACCTCGCATGACACCCCTCCTGGTATAACCACGACCAACCCATCACGTGCCCGAAATGTAACGTCAGCCTGGAGGACTTTGAACACGCCATCGTCACCTGTTATGAAAGAGCCGAAGCCAGGGCCCTCTTCCTCCCGAGGGATCTGTCACTGAGCGCAACCTCCCCCCTGTGGGAGTCGGCGTCTCTTCCCAAAGGACTTGCGAGTTTTATTCTAGCCACGGCCACTGGCTTTCCTCCTGAGATGCCCCCCTACTCTGTCCCCCCTCCTAGTCACCCCCCCCAGGCTACTCCCACGACGGGCCACATAGGCCCACACCCTCCCCACCGCTTCCCGGCGGCCAACCTCCTCGAAGGCATATCGGACACAAGTACTAGAGCCCTAATGATTTGTAATGCCCCCGTGACCGCTTGATTACGCCTTATGTATTTGCTGTGTTTTTCATGATATGTGTTTTGTTGCATGAGTATACTTAGTTTTTGTTGGTTTTATCGGTTACGCATACGTTCGTGCGTGTGGGAGGAATAGTTTTTCTTTTAAGTGTTGTTTTATTTTTTATGTTTTTGTTTGTGGGTTTTGTTTTGGCCATATCTGACGATGCATGTCATTTCTTGTACCTTAAAACAATGAATATAGGAGATCCAAAAAAAAAGAAAAAAAAAAAAAAGAAAAAAAAAATCTAGTATATAAAGAGTAAGAAACTATTATACTCAGGCTACTAGCTAATTTACTCTGTACACGTGAGATTCAGAGCTGGGGCACAGGCCGATATCAGAGATGAAATGAGAAAATACGTCAGGGCGCGTGGAAGAGCCAAGGTAAAGCCGGCAGCGTTATGAGATAGAAGGGAAGAGAACCACAGCTAAGGGTAGGACAGGCCGTCAGTAGGACGTGACGTCACGTCAGGACAGAGAGAACATTGCCGGACAACCTAAGAACCACAGTGTGCATCCGTGCATTGCAACGACGTTCAGGGCTTACCTGACGCAGGGAACGCAATAGCTACGTCCCTTGTGTCAGGGCCCAACGCTGACGTATCTGACGCAGGGTATTTTTTTGCTGATAACAATGGCCAAGATCCTCTCGATCTCTTAGTTGTGGAATCAGATCGCGATAATGGAGAGGATGCAGTCCAGATGCCCAAGCCTGCTGATAGGAGATATATATTTCTCAATTTCAGGGTTTGAGAAGATACCGTGCGGGCCATGCAAGCGGATGAGGATAAGGATGAAGAGAAGGAGGATGAGGAGAAGGAGGAGGAGTAGAAGGAGGAATGGCTAGAGCCAGAGCGGGAGGAAGAGGAGGAATGGCTAGAGGCTAATCGCGAGGAGGAACCGCAGGCGCCTCATGCGGGGAGGACAACATCAGCAAAATATTTTCACCGGTCCTGAAGTCAACTGGCTACCCCTGGTCCCCTTGAACCTCTTGGTCCACCACCCAGCACCGAGGTCCAGCTGTTTTACTCGTACCCTCGGTCCGCGGTCCTGGTCCACACTTCCCTTGTCCTAGCGATCTCTGGTCCACCCTTCCCTTGTCCCGGCGATCTCTGGCCCACCCTTCCCTTGTCCTGGCGATCTCTGGTCTACCCTCCCCTCGTCCTGGCTGTCTCACATCCTTGCTTTGACTCCTCTATTCTATCTTGTACCTCCCTCACATACCCCTTCTGCTCCCGGACCTCTGCCTGCCCCAGCCCAGAGTCATCTAGGTCTATCACCCTTGTCCACCAGTTTACTCGTTTTTGATTTCTATCACCTTCTGTTCCTTGCTTTCCCCCCCCATGTCACCTGATCCTTTACCTTCTCCTCCCCGTGTTCCTCAGCCCCTTCTGTGCACTTTTCGTGTCACTCCTGATTCTTGCTGCAGATCTTCTATCCATCCTGTTTACATGCGGTTTGCCTCCCGATTTTCCTCGCAACAATCCTGATTATCCTGGTTCTGCCTCTGCCCTCTACTGGTTCTTCCGTAGTTGTCTAACCACGGACCAACTCTTCCTTGGTCCGCGTTCCGTCCACCCTGTTTTCACTAGTTTTGCGCAGCCTTGGCTCTGAGGCCTTCTGGGTTCCCTGGGTTCCGCGATCAAAATTCTGTTGCACCATATACACGTCATACTTAACCCAGTGATTGCATTAGCACACTCCGATGTTCCTCAGATATATAACCTATATAAACAAATACTCATTACTAACGAAAATTCCCCCTGGTGGATCTAATACATAAAGTCTAGTCTATTTGGCTATGTTCACCATCAACACCAAGCAACAAACATATCAAATATAGTGAAAAAAAGGAAGCCATCGATCCACAAAGCACTTGCCCGGCCGAATTGAAGCCGAACACTTGGGATTGCAACTCCCAATGTGTCTGACTTCAATTTGGCCGCGCTCGCAATTTCCCTCCGGACCACTATTCTCCTCCGGACCACCATTCCCCTCCGGACCACCATTCCCCTCCGGACCACCATTCTCCTCGGGACCACCATTCTGCTCCCAACCGTCATTCACCTACGGACCACCAGACAGGGTCTGGAAACCATGGCTAGGTATTGTCGTCGCTCTCAATGATGTCACGCACGTCATTCCCCATCTCATCTTCGTACCCAGCAGTCTCCATTCGTTCTGCCTCGTGCTGTGACCGGATCTTTTGCACACCCCTGTCTATCTTACGGATTGTCGCGTTCTTCCGCGCATCGGCTATCTAACCCCAGATTGAATTAGCATAATTGACCCGAGGTGTGGATTTCTAGTGGGGTGGCAATCCGTGGGCCCACCTTTTGATATGTTTGATAGTACCTCTTGTAGTACTCTGTTAACCTATTAGCTGCCTGGTTTACCCTAAGAAAGGACTTACTCACCACCAAACACTGCCTGTGAGAAATCCCCCACTGTTAATGACTTATGTCCTGTATCTTCGTAGTCCGTTAAGGAGCAGCAAAGAGCAGTGCACACGAGGAAAACTCTGGGCCAACACAGAGGGCTGAAGTACTTCTGCGTATACGGCTTGCAGCCCAGAGTGCGCTCGTTGGCGAAAAAGTAGGCATGCACCAGTTTTACAATCTCCTCTACCGGAAACCAGCTGGTCTGAGGACCATCTCCGAGATCTACTGTTTGGCTAAGAAACGAATCATCCTTGAGAAGGCTTTTCACCAGAATTTGGCACTCAACTGGGTCCACAATCGGCAATTTATACCACTTCATCACCATTTTCTGTGCTTCTGAAACAAGATACCCACGACAAGCCGATAGATGGCGTTTCAGCTGACAAAACGTTTAGCTACTGAATTGTATTTCTCATTCGTGGTTGGGTTAGGGGACTTACTATCTCTAATAAGATTGCATCAGGAAGAAGCGATAGTGCCTGTTCCATGGGCCCCTGATCCCCAGAGCCGTAGTATTCTTCTTTTTCCAGCTTTCTTTGATCCAATGCTAGTCACCAAGCCGTCTCGATCATGTTCTCCATTACAGCCGCGTAAGGCCAAGGTTGGCTGGTATCTACTTCTGCTTGTAAATAAAGTTTCGTAGCATCGTAAACAAGAATATTCTCAGGGGGGATAAACTCTCATTACCAGAACTTGCGCGGTAGCTTGCCCTCCGATGTGGCACTTGCGGAGTCCGATGGAGTCTGTGGTTCTGATGTTGAGGATAGATATTTGAGAGAGCGGGGTTGTTGCCAAGCCAGCTCAGTCTGCAGCCTCTTGTGGAGGTCGTTCCGCGTTCCAAATTGCTGCCCTGAGCCTGAAGAGAGCTGGTTCTCAGTTGGTGAATGTCTCCTAACAAGCGGTCTCCCATGGCTGTTTGCAGGGACCTCAAGGTTTATGTGAGTCCGCTTGCGAGGGGGTGTTTCCACGACATCGCACTCCGAGGAGAGGTCTACGTCCAATAAAATGCTCGAAGGTTCAGGTAGACTGTGTATATCCTGTGCGTCTTGCTGCTCTATTTCGGCAGCGTAAAGTTCAGTAGAGAGAAGCCTCCCAAACTACATAGGGTACTTTACAGGTAGAGAATTCAGCATAGTCTTCGTCCTCTTCGTCGTTGGATTCACCATCTGAACGATGAGCGGGATGCTCAGGTTCGGAATGACGAGGGGGATGCCCCGGTAAATTGGCATGCCTGGTCCGTTCCTGTTGCCTGCCAACACGCTAAGTAGCAGAAGAGCGAGGAGCTTGAGTTTGGGTTTGATTGGTCTGGGTATTCTCTCCTGCACGCAGGATGCCATTAGTTGTCTGGATAGGTATATGATGTGAAGAGTGAAGTGCAAAGTGCGAGGTATGGGACGGAAGATATAGGCAGGTTGTGGGGTCCATGGGTGACAGAACTTGACAAGGTATTTGGGTGCCTTTGTCTCCTCAAACAAACACGCGACATGTAGATAGTACTGTGGTAGGCCCTTTCCGATAGAAGTCTCAAGATCGATTTCGCTCAAGAGCGATCTTATGGTGGAAAAGTGCGCAGGGTTCGCTAGAGCACAAAAAACCCGGTCCGTGACATGGGTCTGTATCGCCTAGCCCCTCAAGCAGCATGAAATAGCTTCTCGGTATAGGGTGTCTTGTGCTTGGCTAATTCTCACAGTTAACTTCAAGCTAAGTCCGCGGATGTGGAATTAAATCTTTGTTGTAGCTACAGATATCGCAGTCGAAAAGAAGAGAAAGATAGGAATCTCGCGGAGTTAATAAGACCGCCATTAACATCTAATCGAATTCAAACCCTTGACCCCGGAGACCGATAAAATGCAAACCCTAAGATAAATGTAAAAAAATAAACACACTCTACCGCTATGCGGACACTGGCCTTGTAAACTCTCAATCTTATGCTCTGAGACACATACCCAAGCCAAAAGAAACAAACCACCGCCCATGCCGCAGACCGAAAATAAATGCTGACCCAGGAGAAAACTAAAGAAAAACGACCAAATGAAACAAACCAAGATGCTCCCGCAGATGGAAGCCAGACGACACGAGCCTTCAAACCCAGACCCCAAACCAAAAGGAGAAAGAAAAGGAAACTACCACCTATAGCGTTACCGTCTCTATTGTGCCATAGACAGAAAAGAAATGCTCACAACCCAAGTAGAAAAGCGAGAAGCAAACAAAAGAAACAGGTGATTACCAGAGAATTGAGTCATTGGCTGGAAAATTGATGATTCAGATCAAGTATACCGGAAAGCCTGGGTTCCAGAAGGGCCGGGAGCACTATCATCACTATCATCATCACTATCATCACCGGCATCACCACTGTGAATGTCAGAAGGACCGGGGACAGCAGCACAAGCTTGTCTAGCAGACTCTGCCTCCTCAAGCTCACGGATCCTGGTTGCCCTAGCCTCCATCAACTCCATATAGGAGAATCTCTCCCCAATCAATTCGTGCTTGATCCGCGCCTCAAACTTTCCACGGCTTTGGTGAAGTTCTTCAGCCCTATCATCCACCCCTCCCTCACAATGTAAGATCTATGCCTTTGGGGTCCACATTTGGCAGAGAGGGTGAATCCGCGCAACTGCTTGACCTTGCTCGTTCAAGTTCCAGAACTTTTGCATAATGATGACATAGTTCACTGCAACTAGGTTAGGCCCGGTACCACCGAGGGCTGGAGTCAGCATCAGCGCTGCCGGTCTATCAACTGAAGCAAACTCTTGTAGTAGCCTATCACGGTCTCTCGACGCAACCCCAGAGGGATACAAGATAGGGTGATTACCGGCATGAAAGGTTCGGAGGAACCAATTGACATAGGATGCTTGGCCTGGCCACGGGGCCAAAATCACGACCTTATTCGGTGTCCCTCCTTCAGGTGTGCCCAACAACTGCGGAACGAAAACATCCGAAAGCCATCTAAACACAGGGCCACCATAGAAGTTATTGCAATCCCAGTTTTGACGATAGGGCACTCCTCCATCCATAGACTCAGAGTCATCCGAGCTCAAATCGTTGTCTGGAAGGTCCATGGTGAGGCACTCAAGACGCCACTCGTGTAGCATGGTATGGATGGCATTCCACTTGCCGCCCTTGGCATCCTCAATCCAACCATGCATTGCTGTTGCCTCATCATCAGTGTATTGCAGGTGTACGTCATGCTGGACAAGCTCTGGGATACGGACCAGGGGGTCCCTGTTTGCATTCTTAGTTTCCCCCCAGCGTCGGATGGTCCAAGGTCATACAATATCTTTGATCTGGTCATAGGCCTCCTCCAATGTTATATTGTCGCGCTTCACCTCAGCAACTATGGACTCAAGTAGACGCGGACCGTGGCTATCGAGTTCATCCTCATCAGTGATCTGGGCAAACAGCCACTCGGTTTGAACAACCCAATCACCCACCATATGGTGCATTGGGGTTCCCATGAGCTGGATCCGGCAGGGGTCATCAATTTTAATTAAGGCGTCAAAGGTTTGTGTTGCTCGGGATTTTGCCGTATAGGATTCATCGAAGATCTCAACCCCCCAACTGCAGCCCTCCAAGCGCTCGGAATTGTCATAGCGGGATCTGTAGGCGCTATAGGAAATCAGATGGATGGCTTTACCGCACTCGGGGTTGTCAGAACCGTAATTGAGGTCGTGATGACTAAGCCAGCTTCGCGTATAGAGGTTGATCAGGTTGAGCCGAGTTTGTGGAATCAAGCTCGAGACTGTGCGTTCCCAGGAAGGTACAAGGTTGGCTGGGGATATGATGATAGAGGGTCGTCTGTACACCTCAATGTCATCGCCTAAGATCCGCGGAACCTCTTCCAATTCCGCCACTGATTTTCCCCCCAAGCATGCCAAAGGTCTACCTGCCGCAGCCTCATCAACTATGTACTTAAGGTAGAGTAGTGTGGTAAGTGCGCAATGTGGCTTGCCCAATCCCATATCGTCAGTGATTAGGGCCACAAGGGGACAGTCCGCGAGAATACGCTCCACAATAAACTAGACACCACAAACTTAATGGGGGAGCAACCTTCCACTAGGGATTCCAGGGATTCTGAGCATGCGAGACCCAATATCGCCTTCGACTGGGGTGAGGAGTTCTGCTCCCAAAATTCTCAAGGAATCTTGAAAGCATTTGTGCTCAAAATCGTTGTTAAGTTGGTCACCGCATAGTCCGAGAAGAGCGCCATCGCTAGTGGTAGTAGGGTCCGCGGTTGCAGCTGCCGTTGCATCCTCATCAGCTTACAAGGCGTGGTTTTCCCTAACATGTTGCGGGATCGAATTATCTGGTCCGTTCTGGATCAGGCTGTTAAGTAGGGAAGGCGGTCTTGGCGGGCGAACTCTATCTGCAAATTATGGAAAAATAAATTAGATTCTCAAAGTTTGACAATACTTTGGACCATCACTTACTTGGGGGTCTATACAAGTCATCATTACCACCATTACCACCATTACCATCATCATCATCACCATTACCATCATCATCATCATCATCATCATCATTATCATTATCATCATCATCATCATCATCATCATCATCATCATCATCATCAATATCATTATCATTATTACCATCTCGGTCCGAGCCCCCATCCCAATCATTGTTCCCAGTGTCGGTCGCCCTCTCTTTGCCTTTCCTTGAAGGCAGAGAAGGCCCTTCCCCACCCTCTCCCGGGTTCTCAGGCAGATTGTTCCTTCTCGGTTCCTGCTCATCCCCCTCTTCACCGGTATAGTCAGGCCCAATCTCTTCCTCCGCCCTGTGGTTGGTATCGGTTCCAGCATCTATAGCCACCATGAAAATACCAGCATAGGAGCCCTCGTTAGGGCGATTGGCTTGGGCCATTATCACTGCCGTGTTCCATGATCCTTGGTCCGAGATACCAAGTTCTACCCTTCCACCCGGCTCCACGCCGGGAAAGAAGTCCAGGTACTCTTCATTCCGTAGGGTGATATTCGCCTTAAGTAGCATGGACTTTGCGATAAGTTGTGGAGCTCTGCCGCGAGCCCAACAGAGAAGGCGGGGGAACTCGTTGACGCTAGCATAGGTCGTAGAGTGAGTTCGGGTACTGCCAGGACCGCGGAAGGAGAAGCTGAAAGAGGTGAACAGCAACTCTGGCAGCTCCACTTGTCTCGGCCGCTTTGTAGGTGGGCTCCCAGGAACCTTCGCTTCATCATTCCTTGCCCACTTCCTGGTAGTCAATGCTCTCCTGGTAGCTGAGCGGCTGCTGGTAGCCAAGGGGCTCCTAAGAGCTGGGGGGTTCATGGTAGCCGGGGGGGCCCTGGCAGCCCTGGGGCTCCTGCTAGTCAAGGGGCCCATGGCAGCCCTCGGGTTTCTGGTGGTCTTGGGGGTCCTGGGGGTCCTGGTAGTTGTGGGGGCAGTGGCAGTCGCGGGGGTTGCGGGGGTTGCGGTAGTCGCGGGCAAGGTACGACTTTTGGTGCGTTTGGCAACGGCTTGCGTGGCAGCGGCTCATGCAGTTTCAGCAGCCTCTCTTTCTTTTTTCAAACCATCGCGGACCTTCTTCGCCTGCTGATTCATGAATTGTGTAGCGCACGCCCGACGATCCACCGGATTCACAAAGTTTGCTAGAGCCCATTGAGTTCGGAAGTCGGTATACATTCGAAGGAGCCCAGACTCCCAATCCACTGTCTTCGCCTCAGCTGCAAGAGCCACTTGTCCGGCGACGAGGTCCGGATGCTGCTGACGAAACCAGGTACTGTTGAAGTTTGAAACCCATGTTTTATAGTCCCTGTCGCCTTTACTGGGAAAACAAAGTTTCACACAAATACTAGCTGCCGAGAGCGCCATTCTCAGAATGTCTGTGTCCTACCCCACAATATTAAGTTAGTAACCGCGGTGGTAGCAAATAGTAAGAGTTTTGCTTACCTAATTATATATGTATTTTGCTTGGAGAGTCTTATTGGACAGGGTTACTAGGTCCGCCAAGTGGGTTGTTCTATGTGTTGAGAATGTTAGATGGTCTGAAGATGGTAAGGATGGAAGCTGGGAGTCTGGAAGCTTGGTATTTGCGTACCTATTTGGTGACTGCGTAGTTCCTATGTGTATCTGATAACGGTTCTGATATTTGCGGTCTAGGGCAAGGCTGGAGGAAAGAGTTTGATTAGGAAAGACCGTAACTCAAAGCAGGGCTGCAATAGGGCGTAGGACTGAAATGAAGGGTTCAGGTATTGGCGTGTTGAATAGGGTTTGTGTTCTAATGTGAGCTATTGTGTACTGGAGACTCACTGGTGTATGATCTTCTGGCTGGGAGGCGAAAACCGCTCTCTATATATCCCTTCCAGGCACGCTTTCAAGATTCAGAGTTCATGATACCGAGCTTTCAAGTCTCACACATCCAGGAAACTGTGCGTTTCACGTACCCTGAACAAACATCTGTTTTCAAGATAAGCTGTAGTTTTCAAGATGAACATCTGTTTTCAATGTGAACAGTACGCTGAGTACAATTGAACAAACGCTGATATTCAAGTAGTGTATTACCGACGGGATGGTCTGTCGCAGGGTCGGTAGAGCAGGGTCGGTACGGCAAGATCCGTGTAGGGTGCAATACTGAGCACCTAGGGTAGGTCTGCCTTGGCACATCCCTGCAGCACACTGCATGCGTACTGTACTTGTACTAGTAGTACAAAGGACCAGGAGAGATGTTTTGTTACAAGTCAGCTATAATTAACCAGCACAACAGCCCCTGCCCTATACAACAAATATATCACTTGTACAAATACTGTACTCTTTGTGCTCCTATCACATCGATCCTATCACGGCGGTAGCATTATTCCAACACGATGACGTCGAATCCCACCTGCCCAGACTGTGGAAGGCCCTTTAAGACACATAAGGGCCTATCAATCTACCGTAACCAGTGCCCGAAAAGGCAGACACGGACAATGCAGAAACAGAGGCTGTACCCAAGCGGTCCGCTGAGTGAAAGAGAGGGGGGTGCTAGCAATTGGCATCCCTGAGATGACAATCCTTGGGTGGACCGTGAGTTTTATTCTAAATCATGTACTCCCTCGGCCCAACTAACATCATTGAGAAGTCACTGGATGGCAGCCACCCACAGATCTCGAAACCAGAGACTCAGATAGTGCTTAGGAACCGAGAAGCCCGGAACCGGAGGACCCAGACCTAAACTGTTTGCCAGACCCCAGTAAAACGCAGTATCACCCGTGTGAAGCTGGTAGATCCTATGGCACGGCAGGTGGAATTTACTGCAGATACCTAGATGCGGACTGGAACCCATGGCACCAATTTCGAAGTTCAAAAGACTTTGAGCTTGGATGGTGGATGCTGCGGTCGGGCTTAACAAAAGGATCGATCGATGAGTATTTACAGCGTGGACTGGAAAATGACAGGTGCATATCGTTCCAGACTGCAGATGAACTGTGGTCTTTGTTTGAGCGCGTAGAACACTGTTTTGGGCCCCGAAGCTGGTCCGCGTTCCCATGTGGGTCCGGAACATTGTACTCTCGCAACATCCTGCACTGCATCTGGCTACTTCTTGGCCATTTACCTTTCGCAAACCATATGGTCTTCGGTCCCAAGCCCATCTTCAATAGTACTGGCCAAAGAGTATATAATGAGATTCATACCGCAGACTGGTAGTGGGAGACCTAAGACTTAGTACCCAGAGGTGGAACAGTGGTGCCCCTCCTTTTCGCTTCCGACAAAACCCACCTTACAAACTTTTCTGGAGACAAGCCTGCATGGCCGGTCTATATGTCGATCGGTAACGTTAGCAAAGATATACGACGGCAGGGCTCTAAAGGCGCATGAGTGCTAGTTGCTCACTTACCAATTCCTCAAAAGAACGCAAAGGGCGGCGAGATTCATAGGTCTTGGCATGGAGCGATTGAGCATATTGTGAAGCCGATAGCAGAGCTGGATACAGCCGGCCCAGGGTATGAGTAGAATTGCGCTGATGGCCAGTTCCGCCGATGCTATCCGATCCTAGCCCTCTGGATTGCTGACTACCAAGAACATGTTATTCAGGCAAGAATAATCAACGGGCTTTGCCCAATTTGCGAGATTCCGCAGACTGAGATGGGGCACAAGCCAAGTAGTAGGAGTAGAGTTGGGGGGTTTACAGACTGGGATCCAAAGTCCTATCAGCAAGCGCTAGAATGAGGAAACAGCGAAGATGCAGAGTACTTAGCGTCCCTTGGTCTGCGGGTGGAGGAAAATCCTTTTTGGAGGTTTCTCTTTATGCAATGTGTACAGGCTCTGGCAACCTGACACACTTCACCTCCTGAATCTAGGAATTCTTAAGACGATGATGGATAAGTTGGTGGGATATCTGCGGCAGCGGAGGATTCTAGGCCAGTTCAATGACCGTTTTAAGTCGATCTCGCCATACCCGGGCTTTCAACTATTTAAGCGAAGCTATGAAGAGGTCAGCTCATGGCAGGGGAAAGAGATTAGAACCATGATGCTATTCTTACTAGCTGTACTAGGCCTGATCTTGATCGATCGGGTCCGATCTAGCCAATCGGAGGATGCACTTGTCCTAGGATGTGTCAGATCCATGATCAAATTTCTCCTGGTTCTTGGACAGCGCAGCCACTCTGATTACACTCTCGGTCTGCTGGATAACAGACTCGCAATATTCTACATGAGCAAGTCCGTGTTTCGCCCGCAAAGGAGCACCAAAGCAAGGACCAAGAACATGGAGAAAAAGTGGGCCGCGATGGAGACGAAGGGTAGCGAAGAGGGATGGTTTAGGGCACGGATGAAGGGGGAGAAGGAACAACTCGAGAGTGCGATCTATCATTTCTAGTTTCCCAAAAGGCACATGCTGAGTCATGCCTCAAATAGCATCCGTCGAATGGGATCACCCGACAACTTCTCTACTGATATATCGGAACTCCTACATATAGAAAATGTCAAAGAAGCATACCGCGCTTCCAATCGAGTACAATTTGAGGAGCAAATGCTCTGGTACAACGATAGACATACCGGGATCGCTTACATGGTTCAGACTGTAGAGCACCTTGCTTTAAGCGGAATGTATGATCATGATACCGCCAGGGTCCTCGGTATGCAGACCTGGAATAACAGATTGCTCTCTACCAGGATTGCGAGGCTCCGGGAGAGAGGTCCAGGGATAGGCCAGCACGCCGTTAGGACCAGCAGCAGATCTAGCCGGAACCTAGCGCCCGCGATTAGCCTTCAAATTCATGTCCCGGAGCGGAAGCAGGGAGTAGATCAGGTAATTCAGCAGACCAGATTAGCAGGGAGGTCAAGAGGTGTCAAGCGGCTCTTGCTAAGTGAGGCTGCGGACCGGTTTTCTATTCCTGACCTACCGGTGCGTTTGCGCGATTATGTTGAAGAACTCGGGGGGCAATGTGTGGCAGAGAGGGTCCTCGGCCAGAGAGAAACTTATGCGGAATCCACAATGATTGAAATTAACTATTCAGTGGCGAACTACTTCCATCCATTTCAACGCCCGTTGGAGATCAAGAGGAGGCTGTTGCGATGTACCAAAGAGGCAGAAAAGAATGAGCCGCTGAGCCAAGATATTTGGGTGCTGGAAAGTCAAGACAGGGACAAGGATACATTCCAAGGGAGGAAGGCATGCAAACCATTACGATACTTTTCGTTCAGCCCATCTATGGCGGTTATTCCGCAGACCATACAACGAAGCAAATCCGCAGTGACAGAAATTCTGGATCTAGTTATGCTGGTAGGAATCAAGTATGCGACGGAATTGGGCAAGCCGAATCGCTTCCATGAGTTTGTGGAGGTTCTGTTCAATAAATGGGATCGGTATGTCGCGGATGTGGAACCAATTGATAGGCCGGTCCATCTGCAGGAAGGGGGAAAAATACAGGGAAAAAATAGCTAGATCGTGAATAGCCACATAGACCTAGATACCTACTACTATGTGTATTAGTATCGGCGGTGTGTGTGAAAATAAAAGTATAGCGAGGGATGGCAGAACTAGGCGAAACACTATATGCAAAAGTAACGGGTAGAAAGTTTCTGATTGTAGGGAAGAGGTTTGCGTGAAATATAAGAGGGAGCAGAAAGAGAACGAGCGCAGTAACTCCGGATCACGATTTCTACCGTATTCGTGTGATCTCAAAGACTGGAGCACCCAGGGCAGACGAGAATGACGCGAGAAGCCAAGGAGTGCGGCTCGAGTGGCTCCAGGAACAAGGGTATGATGGCTGGAGCAAATGGAGGGCTGCAGAGGCGTGTTGTAGCTGGATCTGAGGGTTGAGATCTGAGAGGGAATGAGACAGGAGGCTCATGATCCAAACAAGGAACGAACGAGGTTACCAAGGAACATAGCAACGAGGACCCATGGGGCTGGGTGGCGACCCAAGGGTGGACCAAGGGGAAACAGAGGCTGAATTGGGATGGACCAGGAGGATTCATGGGCTACAAAAACGCGGATCAGGGGGATTCAGGGGCGACAATGTGGTGGACCAGGAGGATCAGGTCCACGCAAGCATAGAGCTGAGGGATAAAGGTCCGCACAAGCACGAATGAGAAGAGTAAGGGCCCGCGCAACCGCGGATCTGAAGGGTGAATATCCATGCAAGCACAGACAAGAAGAGTAAAGGCCCGCGCAAAGGCAGACCTGGAGGGGGAAGATCCATGTAAGCATGGACTAGAAGAGTAAAAGCCTGCGCAAGCGCAGACCTGGTGGCTAAAGGTCCGCAGAAGCGTGGGCCGGGAGGTATAAGGTCTGGGCAAGGGAGAATCCGAGTGCAACGAAAGTGTCCAGGTCTACAGGAGAGAGCAACCGGGGCAGATGGGTAGAAAGTAGGGGTCCGCCAGAGACAAACAAGAGAGAGCGGAAGCAAAGAATGATGGGCCAGTAGTCCCACGAGGCGCAAATGGAAATCAGTATCTAGCTATTGGGGTTCAGATTTGAAATAAAATTTGCTGATGAATGGTTTTGGACGACGTAAGTATTGACACCTAACGGGGCGTCAGTTAACATGAACATCAAAACACAATAGCTAATTGACAATGTAGGACAAGGAGCCAGGAGAACCAGGCCCCTCAACACAATGGAGGACTGCCCCATGAGAAATAGAGGAGGAACCGGGAGCACCGGGCCACTCAACACAACAGAGGGCTGCCCTATGAGAAATTGAGGAGGAACTGGGAGCACTTGGCCCTTCAACACAATGGAGGGCTGCCCCACGAGAAATAGAGTGGGTCCTGAGCTCTAATTCTTCTGTGCCATCTATGCAAACCAAAGTCCAAGATGTGGGGCAGGTTCTACGGGAGGTGCCCTGGATGGCAGACTACTTAACATATACCGGGCTGGCAGCTGCGCTGAGTTCAGGACATGATGGTGCCCAAGACTCCCTTTAAGTTGCTTCTAGGCTACCTGAAATAGGCGACGAATATCTAGCCTCCCCTGCTGTTGCTCTGATTGATGCGCAGGCTTACATAACACTAGTGAAAGAGACAAAACATGCAGCTCTCATTAACAAACAGCCACCCTCAACGCCCCCAGCCCTTACAGACCAAGCACCCACTGTGACGCCCTTGGCGCCCAGGGCTTCTTCAATGCCTAGTTTTCCTAGTGTCCCAAACAACTCCCAATCGCCATTGCTCCAATTGCGCCGTTCAAGAAGACATGGGGCTGGCCAAACATAATTTGCAATCTTCTAGCTTCTGGAGCCTTTGATTTTTCTTTCTTTTTTCACAAACTATAGTATCTTACCCTAGATCTTATGTTGCTTTAGTTGGAAGTTTTTAGTTATTGATTCGTTTACTAGTATGTGATAGTAAAGATATCATTGGGCGCCCTTGCTTTAGCTTGTCGTATTCTATAAGGTTAGTATTAGTCCTTCCGCCTCCTTCTGTTAACATTGGACAATTGTTTTGCTGGATCAATCACGCCACGCATTCAGTCCTTAACTGGGCGTTGCCGGACTAACCGAGTCAAATACATGAGAATGGCGTGAATACTGATTTCTGTAGGTTCAGTAGTGATAATAGGACATTGGGAGATGAGGTTCGATAAACCTAATCGGTTTTAGGTGGCGTGAGTGTCTTGCTAGAATTAGTGTCGCTAACTGATACTCGTTGAGGCCAGATTTTGCTTAGCCTCCTGCACTAGCGAAGCCCATTTCCTTGACGCTTTTAAACCAAAAGTCAGGATGATCATGATACTCGAGGACATCGAGATTATGATCATAATGTTGAACAAGCTGAATACCCATTTCTATAGGCGAATATTCTCTGCCAATAATGAGTGATAGTCTGTGATTCTGTTAACCCCGCCTAGGTGCTAGCATATAAGACCCAACCCGACCTTAGAACATAGCCCCTGATTCCTCATCATCACAACACGAAAGATACATTCCATTGATCTACCTCCGTATTCCTGTTTTGCCTAACGTAGAACAACCATTCAGAATTCCACCATGTATAGACAACGGCAAGCCAATTCACGCAGCCAGCTAACTCCACGCGTGGGAAATCTGAATGGGGTTAGGCGCGAAATCGTATCCAATGGGATACGATTAGCGAGATCCCTGTCGGGAACTCAACAAAACCAATCCAGCAGCTCGCCAAGCACAGTGCTGAATGGACAGCTATCGCATTTGCACCCTACACCACTAAACGTAACCGGAGAACTCGAAAGACCACCGAAGTGCCGCTGAAGAAGGACTATTTAGAGCACGATGTATACTAATATTAAGGCGGAACCTGATGTACAAGTACTATCGGAAACTGTTTGTCTAAGTGATAACAGCAGTGATAAGTACCAAAACTCCCGCGAATCGCATCCAACTGAATCGGATACTGAGCCAGAGAGGGAAGACAATGATATTCAAAAGCTAATGGAGCAGAGCTGCGTCAACGGTTATTAGTGGCAGAGGGACGAAGAAAGAATTGCCTGTCTACTGTGCGAGTTTCGACCACTTCCTGGTCACAAGAGGCACCTGACGTTAGGCTGAGGGCTGCAGTTCGAGGACGTATAATTCCTGGTAGTGCGTATACTCCGCCAGCCCTTCCCTTGTGTAGCCTAGCGCGATATTCATCTCAACTGGACACTCCCAGGGCCTCTGCGTTGGGCGTTACAAGTTCGAGTCCAGCTGGCGAATTGAGTACGCCACACCGTGAGGACAGGGGGCCGAGTACTCCGTCAAGGCAGAATACAGCGAGAGCAGTAGAGGCAGCTGAAGTAACACAAGCCAAGGCGCTCATTCTCTGGTACACCTTCTTTGATGACCCACTTCCAGGCCCAGTAACTTTGACATCTCAGGTACACGGTGCTTGGCTTCAGGCGCTCAATCTTATATCCGATACAGGAAATATTGAAGTATTAGAGGAAAGCATAAAAATAGTAAGTGGACACAGATACTCTGGAATGACGCCCCCACCGACGTCGGTTGTAGTACTAATTATGAAAGATACGCAATGGACACTCAGGGGTTAGATCCCAGTTTCTTTCCCACATAAAAGGTGAGATCGGAAAATTATACAATCTCTCGGAAGATCCCATGGCAGTTGCGGACAGGGTGGACTACCTTCTGGAAAATAATAGATTTATATGCTCCCCAAAAGGATATGAGATTAGTGGGGGCTAGTTGGCAAGCCTTCTTCCAATAACTAATAACTATGAAACTCTTGGTAAAAATTGAGGATTGGATTCCTGGCGCCCCAGATTCCCGAGGGCATATGGGGTAAGTACTTTAGAGGCAAGAAAATGTGTGGGATTGTCGAACCTGATTTTATTGAACGTATCAACGGCACAATGATTTGCTTAATGTTTGCAATCCCATGTTATACCCTATGAGCATGGCAAACCGGAGTATATAAGGAATCATGTGAGAGCAAGCCTGATGTGGTAGGAGGACAGCCTGATCCTGAACCCACCTTGTTTTCACCAGGATGCTAACATGATCGGAACCACTAAAGACCTTTTTGCCCGGCAAACACAGACTTGGGCCTATTGCCAAGAGTGGATACAGGCGATGACCACACAATATTTGTGGGACCATCTGGGCAAAGATTTAGCAGGAGTACAGCGTGCAACAAGATCGCCATGAGGGGTTTACCGACGATTGGGCACTGGTAGCCGCCAAGCTGCAGAATCAGGCATCCAGCCAAGCTACGCAATGGGGAGCCCACTAAAGTCATACTTTGGACGAATGGGCAGCGGGAGCTACGGAGCTGCTGAGTAAGCCATCCAGGCAGAATACGTGATAACCAGCATACTCAATTCAAACTCCCAGCAGCCTGCGTATTGGGACATTAGTAGGGCATCAGGATAATCGAAACAATTCACCAGAAAGTGACAGATCCTTTGATTTCCGCCAGAACTCTGCCTCCCATGTTCTGCGATTTCTTGATTGTGATCTGCTGAGTTCAGATGGATCACGGGAGGTGACTGGGGGACTATCGTTGGACAAGACTGTGAGTATTACTCCATGGCGACGCCTCTAGCTAAGTGTTGACGGAATAGAGCTAGCAGAAGAGTGGACAAGCCATACTGTGTAGAAAGATGTGGAACAAGGACGCAATGAGAGCGTTGGTGAGTGTAATTAAGAAAAGAAGTATGTGTCACGTATTGGTTGAGTAGCTTAATTAATACTATTTGTTTGACGGTGTGTTAATATGAGATCGTGAAGCAAAATCTGGGCTATTGAAGGAGAATCAAAGAATGTTAGACGCCACGGAGGCGTAAGGGCGATGTAGATATAGTAAACTGGAACATCATCATGATCACCGGGTGAGGTTGGAAAGAAGAGAATAGAGCGTGCGCACGAGTCTGAGAACCATCACGAGGGCATCCAGATATGACACAAGAGTGTCTAGATTGAAAGGAAATGGCTAGTTACCATCAGGACGCACAGCACGTAGAGGGGTTGAAATTAGGAGGTACAAGCTATTGGAGGGAAATACCAGTACAAGAGAGCTTAGGATCATGGGATCCTAATGTGAGGCGTCTGAACGAGCAAAGCCCAGAGGCCGAAGATAAAGATCGAACGTCAGGACTGGAGACGCCAGGATCAGACGTGATTAGGATGCAACAGCTTATCATCAGACGTCGCCCTGATGTAGGAACCAAGAATCAGGGGTGTTCAAGACCCAAGAGCAGAGCAACAGACGCAGTCAGGGTGCAGAGGGCGTAGGGGTCCGTGTCTGGATAGCGTCAGGGCGCGTGTCATTAGGTAATACAAAATCAGGACACAACGTCAGATCGAGGTTGTGTCCTGATTCGCAATTGACGTTTTGTATGCTAGGTACGCCAGACGCACATGGAGCTTGGGGCGCACAGTATTATTTTTGCTGATGTGCAACATGTAGAGCATACAACGGGTGCGGTAACAATGCCTATCACCCATAGGAGGATCCCGAAAGGAGGTCGAGACGACGTATCCCAAGTCTTGGATTTTAGTGCGGTGTCGGGAGTCCCCCACAAGATTATATGTCGCGAATTAATCCAATACAGCCGGCATAACCTGTCTACCGAGTGCCAGCTTCCAGAAGATCATGCGATACTTCAATTACTCCCGGTTGAACTACTAACGCAACTGGAAATCCTGGGTCTAGCGTACCAAGAGGGCGACAATTAGGACATCAACTGTGCGCGATGCACATTGGCCCTACACTTCGCGAACCAGGGGAGTCGTAGCCATTGGGTTTGGGTTCAGGCTGGTACTGAAGATATGTAAGGTGCGCTGAGGGGCCCTCTCCTGGTAAATTTCCTGGCACTCGTCAAAATCAGGGACTAGACATGGGAGAATACTGTGTGTCGTGTCGCGGCTGTTCTGATCTAGAGTGCAGTCAACTCAGGATTCCTCTTGGACATACATAGCCTTGTTACAGTACAGATGAGAGAAGATGCACAAGTGTTTACGATAGTTGATGTAGGGGCGATCCTGGGGTTAGCACCCCTGATCCCCGATGGGGAATGGCGCTGGCTGGTTCATAGCCGGATTGATTTAGGAACATTCAACAAGATATACTGAGAAAATAGGAAATGGGGAGGATAGGGCTCTGTGTGTCCTGGTGCTCGTGCGGCACTGTCAGGACTAAAGACGTGGTTGGGCGATTTGTGATGATTAAAAACCACACCACAGTCCACCCGATGGTGTCGAGCAAATCATCAAGCTGTATATGTATATTAAAGCAGTTGTCTTGAAAATAAAGAATAAGAAACTATTATACCCAGGCTACTAGCTAGTTTACTCTGTACACCTGAGATTCAGAACTTGGGTGCGTGCTGATATAGGACATGACATCAGAAAATCCGTCAGGGCGTGTTGAAACAAAATATGTCAGGGTGCGTGGAAGAGGCAATGTGAAGCCGGCGGCGTCATTAGAGGTAAGGGAATAGAGCTGGAGCTAAGGTTGTCACAGGGCGTCAGTACAACAATACATTGCGTTAGGAGAGAGATTCCACTGCCGGGCAACTTAAACACCACCTGGTGCTTGAATGCGTTGCAACGAAATTCAGGGCGCACCTGACACAGTGAACGCAATAGCTTCGTCACTTGCATCAGGGCCCAATGCTGACGTATCTGACGCAAGGTATTATTTTGCTCATGGTTACCAACTGTTTTCGTTCCTCCCCTATGACTATTCTGGCAGCCTAGCGCTGCTTTCCTCTCATTGCTCTGATCTCCTCCCATCGCCACAGGCTGGCACCACTCTGGATTTTGTGGTCCTCTCCCATCATCAATCCCACAGCAGCTAGACTGTACTGGTCCTTCCTCTCCCTTTTGAGGTACAGAGTGCCCAACTCCTATAGGTCACTCTGCACCAACTACTAGCCCAACTACATGTCTCTAAACTGGCGTACCCCATGTCCTGTTCCCACGGTTAGGAAGTACCTCAAGGTGGACGCTCTCGCGCACCTCACCCGCCCACAACTAGAACAACTGTTATTTACACCCATTGCTTCCTTTTACCTCCTTCCTGCCAACATTCCACTACCAAGCCACGATGCTATGAGGGTAGCCTATAAAGCCCTCCAAGGTAGAGGTAAAGGCTGACCCCTGTCTGATTGGGCTTCGGTCACCCCTCCACCAATCTACTACTCCTTCCCCCTCTGCCATTCTCCCCACCCTTTCATGGGGTTAGGGAAGTTTATTACTGGGCGCCTTCATCAGATGAGATCTCAGAAAAGCTATGTCGTGGCCCTTGCCAAACAGTTCGAACATGGACGGTCCCCAGACAGCCTCAAAGGCGGCAATGGGCTTGCAACCTTCGGGTCTGCCATTCTGCAAAGCTCCTCAGGGCTCAACTCCAGGGCCCACTTCCTCCAGGGTGTCTCTTCAGTCGCAGTGGACTCATCTGCTCTGGTGCAACAGGGATGCTCTCCTCTCCCTCTCTACCTTCTTCTGTGATGCAAATGTTCACTTTCCTCATGAAATGATCAACACCCAATCCTCTCCTGCATCATTGATGGTCCTCCACTCCTCTACTGCTATTTAGGCTCCGGTAGCTTCTCTTTGGTGGCGTTCTCCTGTTCGTTTTATTTGACTCTTGTTTCTTACATGATTGTTTTCCTGTGCAGGCTGATATTCCTGTTAAGCTTTATTTTGTTTACTTTTCTGGCTTTCTAATACTTATTTAAGTGTGGAGTTAGCTTTCCCACTCAATGTGTGGAGATTTTTGGTGATGAGATTTCTTTTCTAATTTGGGCTTGGGATTAAGGTTTTGTTTACACTATAGCTAGCGCTGCATGTATGTTCTTGTACCTAACAATGAATACATGATATAAAAAAAAGTAAAATAAAATAAAAACTGGTGGGTAGGTAGCACAAACCATCTCCTCTACACCTCTGGCGATTGAAATCTCAATACCATGAGAATTATCGTCAACCACCCTCCCCCTACTCCTCTCTTCTGATGGCCTTGTTGCCTAGAAGGATGACGCTTCAAATACCCTCTCCCCTCTGTTCCCCTCCAGATGGCATTACTGTCAGGGAGTTTTTTTCTAGGGGGTTCACAGTCGCTCTTCTCTCCTTCCCCGCTTTCGTTTCGCAGAGCTCGCTTAAAGATTACGGACTGTCGGCAACCCCTTTCTTGTCAATAGCCTTCTGCAGTTACCGGCTATTGGTGACTTAGTGGCCCCAGTGGCTCTGATCTCTAGTATTACACTATCTCCTAGGAAGTCTGTTTGCTATGGTCGGCATCGTCGAAGAACTGTAATCTCACTTCAGTCGGTCGGTCTCGCACTTCTTGATTTGGTGTACCCCTCTACCATACTCCCTTCTGGTCTTGGCTACCCTTCTTCAGGTCTCATCCAGTTGGGCTATTACAGCTACAATCCACTCCTTGGCTGGTACCCTACTACTAGGGGGCTCCTCTCGCCCCCTTCGGTACTCCTCCACTGGAGTGTACTTCCCACATGGCTCAAGCCCCATTGCCTCCATTGGGTCCCTGTCCTTTCTCATCTCCTGGCCTTGGGATCTGTCATTGCTGAGTGGGTGGCAGTGAAACTGGTTAGTTCTATGGGGTTCAAACCTACTGCCTCAGTCCCTTGGGATATGCACCCCTCCGGGTCTTGTTTCTGGTAGGCTCTTGGGGCATCTGCTCACACCACACGTTTCCGCCGTGCGGGTATCGTTGTATGGATGTCCAACTGGGTTTCTCTCCGCCCCTGTTGACGGCATATATAGTCCGGGTATTATTAACTCTTGTGTGTGCTCAGGTCCGCTGGTATAGCCTCCGGTTTGGTATTGGGGGTTAATTTCATGTCTGGCTTGAAGTCTTCTTTTGTCGCTTCATAGGTTTCTCACTGTCGGTTTGGTTTTTTACTTATTGGGCTGCAAGTCTGTGGAAGTTATTGGTTGGTTGTTTTCTGTCCTGTTGTTTCCTTTGTAGTTTCTACCCATAGTAGTGGGCATTGATTTCTATCTCTATACAAAGTAGTTACGCTGTGGGGCAGGGTCAGATTGTTTTAGTATCAGACGCATGAGCTGGATAGTAGTTGAAGGTGTTTAGCTTTCATACATTCAAGGTTTTAGTTAGCTTTTGTACCTAGTTAGTTCTTACTTAGCAAATGAATAAAATCTATAAAATCAAAACAAAACAAATAAAAACAAACTGGCGAGTAGGTAGTCCTCCACTTTTTCAGAAGGCTGGCCCTGGCTCAAGCTGCCTTTGCCTCAGTCATACAACTCCCCTCTCATAGTTCTGGACTCTCCCCTCACCTGCCTCACTGCCTGGTAGTCTCTTTGTTCCTCCCAATCTTACTCTATGGCGCTAACCTTCTCCTTCCCTCGAAGCCTATGATCCACAGAATGGACTCCTTCTGACACCAGGTCCAATGATGGTTTACCTATTACTTTTGATCAACCCCCACGATAATCTTTGCAGCCAAGAGGTGACTCCCTCCCCTTGCTGTAATCTCCTTCCATAGCCACATCCTGGCAGCACTCAGGCTTCTCTGCTCCATTCTACTCATCAATTTCGCAGTAGCCAGACAGTGCCGGTCATTCGTCTCCTTTCTGAGGTACTGGATGCCCAACTCCCATAGGTCACTCTTCACTAACCTCTAGCACAAATAGATGCCTCCAACTGGTGTACCACATATCTTGCTTTTCCGGTCTGGAAGCACTTCCTGCTGGATGCGCTCGCGGACCGCTCTTTCCCACTACTGGAGCAGCTGTCATTTATACCCCTTGCTGCCCCTCACTTACTCCCTGCCAACATCTAGCTTCCAAGCCACAATGCCATGAGGACAGCCTATTAGGCCCTTAAAGGCAGAGCTAACTCCTGACTCCTCTCCGATTGGGTTATCATTGCCCCTCCACCAAGTTAATACTCCTTCCTCCTTGGCCCTTCCCCCAGTCCACTCATGGTGTTTGGAAAGTGCAATGCCGGACATCTTTATCAGATGAGGGCTCAGAAAAGCTACCTCACAGCCCATCCATAATAGTTTGAACACGGACGGCCATCCGACTTCCTCAAATGTGGTGACAGCCCATTGACTTTCAGCCATGCGATCCTGCACTTCTCCACCTCTTGTAACTCCAGAGCCTGCCTCCTCAGGGGTGTCTCTTATGTCGTGGCAGATTATCCCCTCTGGTACAAGAGGAACGCTCTCCTCTCTCTCTATGCCTTTATCACTGATCTGAAGGTCAACTTCCTCCATAATATGATCCACACCAAGCCCTTTCTGGCCTCTTACATGGTCCTCCTGTTCTCCCTGCTCTTGAGACTCCTCTAGTTCCTCTTTGGTGGCCTTCCCCTCTTGTTTTTATTTGACTGCTTTTCTTGAGTGATTGTTTTCCTTGGCATGTAGATAATCCTCTCAAGATGTATTTTGTTTACTTTCGTTACCTTGTTTTTGAGCTTATTTAAGTAATGAGTCCGCTTTTTGACTCAGTACGCGGAGACTTTGGTGATGGGTTTTCCTTTGTAACTTACGTTTAGGATTAAGGTTTTGTTAATGCCATAGCTAGCACTGCATGCATGCTCTTGTACCTAACAACGAATACATGATATACAAAAAGAACAACAAACCTGGGGCGTAGCTAGTCACGCTCCATGCCCCGTATTGTCCTGCTACAAAGTTTTACAACACTACGTCACTTAGTGCAGGATCCCCCTTTTGCCCTCTGTTCTGCACCTCGCTTAGGCCTTGTGTCCCTTAGTTCCCTCCGCCAAGGGTCAGCCCCGTGCCCACTCTATTATCCTTTCTCAGGAACTCCAACTATCGCCTTCTGCCTTGAGGGTTAACTCCGCGAACCACCTCCTCTCTACTTCTGCCCTTATCAAGAAGGCTAAGGTTATTATCATATTAACTGAAAGCCAACTCCCCTCACTCTCTGTCTCCTAACTCAAATGTCTTTCTGATAGGGAAACTGTTCTCATCCCCTTGTTTTGTGCCATTATTTATGTTATTGAAGGCTTTGGCAAGAGCCTCTACCTCTAGACCGACCATCTTGCCTTCTTCTCCCTCAAGGTCGAATCCCTTCCACCTTCCTCTTCCCTGTCCTCCGAGCTATCTGCAATTGGTTCAGCCCTATGTGATCTGTCACATCAGGTATCCTCTAACCCCACCCCTGTCCTGCCCTACTCCAACCAAGCCACCTCCAAAACTCTCGCTCTGGTAGAGCTCTTCCCCCTAACTCCAAGCCTTCTCCTTCCCCCCACACTACCTCCACAACCCTTCTATTTAGCTAGTATTGTAGGTACGAGTAAGTTTGACCAGGTAGTCCCTGAGAACTGGCGAAGGGCCAATCAAGTCTGCCATAAGAACCCCAAAAAGGCTACCACCATTAACAAAGTTGTAGAAGTCATCACGGTCTCACTTTCCCCAAAAGATACGGCCTTACCTAGGTCCCTTAGGAGGTTCTACCCTGCCCCCCCCCGCTTGTTACCCGGTGCCAGCTTGGTACCTGGCGTCCACTGGGTACCTAGCCCCGGCTTGCTATCTGGCGCCCACTTGAATCAATTTCCATCCTCTCCAGCTGGCCCAATTACACTACCTCCGTACTTAGCGAGGCCAACTTTTCCCTCCCCCAGGGTTTCAAAGCCATGGTCAATGAAAAAGGGACTTTGTCCCTCGAGGTCCCAGACCCCTTTGCACCCGCCTCCTCCTTAACTCTTTACCTTGCAGATCTTACTGCTGTACTCAACTAAGCTTCCCCGGTGGGTGATAACCCCTGGCTAGTCTTTCGCCTTGCCCTCTCTGAATTTCAATTTGCCATCCATGTAGTTTCCTTGTATGCCATTCATGATAATGATGCTCAGCTTTTTACTGCCCTCTGCATGTCAATCCTTAACTCCAAGTCCATAAACATAACCTCCACTAGATTCCTCAATCCAGAATCAGTTGCCCGCTCCGACCAAAAGAAGGACTACTTGGTAGTGGTCACACTGACTCCACATGTCTCCACACAACTTTTCTTCTCACCTGCTATCTGGCTCTACAATAGTAACCGTAAAGTAGAGAGAGCCTTCCCCTCCACCTCCACTAATCAATCCCCCAATTGCGGGAAGTTTGGTTACGTCAAACAGAGATACCTGTCCTCCCACCTTGTTTGCCCCTTTTGCTCTCTTCATCATATCAAGGGAGAACTTTGTTGCTCCAATCGCACCTGCCCATGTGACGGACACCGCAAACCTGTACTCAATGGCTCTGAGGCCTCTCCTGCCAGGTGCCCCAACTGTGGTGACTTCCACTCTGCCTCTTTCCTGGACTCTCATGCCAGACCCTTCCCTCCCCCAACCTGGCGCCAGGAGGGCCCACAGGCTGAGGACGCCATGGACCTAGATGGAGACTCTGGTCTACCGGGGGGTTCCTCCTAGGGTTCCCGGCCTGCCGGAAACGCTACACCCCCCCAGGCATCTCCACTGTTTCCCCCTTTTGATCCGACCACACCGAAGGCACTCAGACACCCCCCCACAGCTACTCCGTTCAGAGATTCATCCAGGCAAGGCTGCGCCCCACCCGAGAGCCAGCCGAGCCCCTGTGTCATCACCTGAGAAAGGTCTGCATCATGCAGGTAGGATGTTGCACAATAATTTTACCACGAGCCTCTCGTGAGGCACGGCCCCTCCACACTCCCTTTTGTTTTCTTCATATTGATCCCTCGTTTAACACAACTATCTCGGGAGCTGGGATCTGTTTCTTTCCCTTTATAATTCCTTTGGCACTGCTAAAGTTCCTCCAACTATAGTTGCCCTTCAAGACCCTCCAGTCTGGCAAGGCCGCATTCTCTCATATGAAGGCTTTTCATCCTTTGTCCCACCACCACTAGCGTAAGGTGATCTTTGATGTTTCTTCCTCTTTGCTTTCTGCTGCATTCATCTTACTCCGGTTCCATGAGCGATGTGACATCATCACCCTAACGATTTACAGCAAACTTCTCTTTGGTGTCCCTTTCTCCTCATTCTTAGTAATTAAGACCTGCAACCTATAGAACAACTCCTCCCTTTCACCAACAATCTCCCTAGTGGTTGCTCTTCCTGTAACCCTCCAACCTTCACTAGTTCTGGGTGACTTTGACATCCACAACCTGGTCACAAACCCCCTTAGATCCTTCTCCTAAGACGAGCTATACACCTCCTTTTCGTACTTTCCATGAGCTTCTCAACCAGGCTATTGTAATAATCCTGTTCGCTTGACGATACTTGCAGCAGGTAACCACTGGTCATACTCGTGCACTACTTTGATAGCAGAATACTCTTGCTCCTATTGTGTAGTTGAGAACTCCTTAAGAGACACTTCTCTTACTCGCCATGTATCCTGATAACAAAGATGATTGAATTGATAGTATAAGAAAGTACTTAGATGATTGTATGAGGAACTAACTACTTGTCGGTTGGTCTTTTCATTTTTGTTTTATAGATTTTATTCGATTGCAAAGTAAGAACTAACTACGTACAAATGCTAACTAACACCTTGAAGGTATGAAAGCTAAAATCCTCCAACTACTGTCCATCTAATGAATCCAATGCTATAACGCTTTGACACTGCCCGATAACGTAACTACTTTGTGTAGAGGTAGAAATCAAAGTCTGGTACTAGGGGTAGAAATTACAAAGGAAACAAGAAGCCAGAAAACAACCAACCAATAAACCTCTGCAGATATGCAGCCCACCAAGAGAAAACTCAAAATAACAGTGAGAAACCTATGAACCAACAAAAGAAGACTTCAAACCTATTGTGAAAGTGACCCCCAATACCAAACTGTAGGCTATACCACTGAACCTGAGTACACACAAGGGGTAATAATACCTGGACTATATAGGCCCTCAATAGGGGCTGAGAGAAACCCAGCATGACATCTATACAATCATGCCGGTGTGGCGGAAAAGTGTGGTGTAAGCAAATGTCCTAAGAGTCCAACAGAAAACGAGATACGGAGTGGTGTGCTATCCTCATGCTGGTCTTTAGCCTTAAGATCTGTAGACTGTTTCAGATAGAACTATGCTAAATGCTGGCTTGAACTGTTGCCTGCCTTGAACCACGTCTGAGAACTGGCAAGATTTGCACAAAGTCACTATCCAAAACAGTTGGAATTCAACCAAATAGCCCACTGTCACTTCCACCCTAAATATCAGTCAAGGTCCTGTTCAGTCCCTCAAAACAGGACTCATGTTACATAGACAGCTCCTCCAGATGATCAGATCAGTTTTTCATATCAACTCAGCAAGAGCGGAATTCCTGGAAATATTGCATCCCAGATTCTTAGCCTTGGATAAGGGAATTTTAAACCTTGAATAGGCAGTCCGTCCACCTGGTAACAATTATGCCCCAATACCAGATGATGCTACACAGAGTACACTCTTTTCCTTGACCCTGAAGCAGCTGCACAAGCAGTTATACAGAAATGTGTTTCCTGTACCTGCAGGACCTTGTAGGAGGAATCCGGAGCCTGGATTTCTGTGGGGACTGTGCTTATGTTGATGTCCAGCAGCTATAATAACTTGGAAGCTATCAGATTGTTCTAGGTTCAGCTGGGCTCTCATCCTATGATAAGCCACTTGTTCTTGTTCACAGTCATAGTATAACTCTTCCTCGAGTACAGTACTATGGATTACACTACATCAGCAAAAATTATGCTTTGTGCCGGGTGCGCCTGTTGGCTCCGATGCACGGGGCGCTGCCAACGCAAATCGACACACTGGATTGGCCGTCCCGCCCTCATTTCATCCTAATGTAGACTCTTCCTTTGCGCCCGCCCCAGACACAAACCTCCCTCATGGGGACGGGCCAGAAGCACTCAGACTCCTGTTGCCTTGCGCCCTACATCTTCCTTATACCCTTTACATCTCCCCGATCCCGCTCACCCATGGCCTTTCTCCATCCTGCTCCCCCCCTTTTTTTTTCTCATTTGCTGCAGAGTCGTTCGTAGTCTGCTCCCCTTCCTGATACCCCAAACGCCCACTCCCTGGCACCCTACACCAACCCGATCCTTTTGGATTGCTGTTCACCCCCGGCCTTTCTCCATCCGGCTCCTCTTCCTTTTTTTGTCTACTTGTTGCGTATTGGTCTGCAGTCCGCTCCCCTTTCCTACGCCATGCAGCTTCCTCCATTTTCCCTTTAATCAATCCCGTGACAGCTACCTCTGATCTGCCGAACACATTCCGATCTGTAAGCCCCATCCGCCCGACGCCTTTAGTATATTTTACATTCTGCCTAGCGCCATTGGCACTTTTCACCTTCCACCCGACAGGTTCATCAGCGCTGCCAGATCTTCCGCTTTGGGTAAAGTGCCTTCCACCTACCCCTTGATAATATTGCTCATTGTCCAGAGTCTCCCAATTATATTACTGGCCACTAATACCTCTCTCTGCCCCTAGAAGCATATATCATGTCTTGTTAGAGTATCTCAAACTTTGTTTTTTAGTCATTGTCCTCTGGAGCAGCCTGATTCATTCATATTCTTTCTCTCGTCACTCTGCCCTCACCCTCTACTAGTAATCCCACACACATGCACATTTTGAATCCAGCGTTTCATTATTTCTATTATCACTAATTATAAAACATACCCTAGTGGGGGGGCCAGACCTGGGCCTACTAGTCCACGTGACGGTGTATGCCCTGACTCGCCGATGGATTATGTATGAATTGGGAGTCTGCCTTTTCCGAATCCATCCAAAATTCAAGCCTTAATCCCTATGGATTGTCTGAATATCCCGCTGTCCTCTCTACAGGGTTGTTGCGCTTCTTAGCAATTCGTTTCTCCAAAGTCTGCCTGATACGCCCAATAATTCTAGTCGGGAATTCCCTACTCTTCTCCCCACTGTTCAACTGACGTTTAAAACACCAGGTCACATTTCCATCCTGTTTAGCCTACCAGTAGATTGCCTCAGTGGACTCCAGATGCCAGTGGCTTACCTTGCGAATTAGCAAGTGTGAAGTTAACCTCATCGGTAAAGACACCAGTCTGCAGGCAGCACAGAGCATGGCATGATATGGCCGTAGTCAGAAACAGGAATGTGCCATTTATCTTCTCCAGAAACTCCGGATCTATTCTGCCTCTCCGTTTCTTACCGCTATAAAACTGTGCGAATATCAGATCCGGGATCTGACCCCTCTTCAGAGAGGCCCCGTCTCCAAATGTCAGGTATCCCTGGCTGGAAGTGCTTTCAGCC